>OZ038316.1:722641-778552 GCA_964035775.1 Osedax frankpressi | reverse complement strand
ACCGACTGAATGATAGCAATGTGTTTCATTGACATCGAGTTTATTGCAACTATAGTAACTGATTTAAAGTTAAGTTAATATTTTATATTGATAATATAATTTAACTTCCTTATTAAGTAATTAGCCATATTCTGTTATTAATATTTTAATAATAATAATTAATTTAATTAATGCTAAATATAAATTATTGAAGTAGAAATGATCATATTAAACATTATTATAATTAAAACATTGTCATTTTAGAAATTACATTGATATCAAAAATAGCAAAACAATTCAAAATAAGTAATGGTAATTATTACATGTCATATATTGATAACGTCTCAACTTTACATTACCAAATGAAAAAGTATCAATTAATACTAATATTATATAATACATATATACTAATTACTAACTAAATACCCATGATGCGAGTAAATTCCTAAGAAAACCGCTATGTTCACATTCTGGCCAAAATGCGTCCGAAAAATAGTCAATTGTCATTTTAGAGATCATGGCTAGTGCACAAGGCCTCACAGCTATCATACTAACGTAAGCGCTATAACGTGTTGTATTGTTAAATAAGGTATCATTTAAGAAGTTTTAAAATATAATTGTGCCTATGTAGAGTAGTTAATATACATATAACAATTATTAGGTACTTAATGGCTTAGGTATAATAGTTATTATAAATAGTAGTTATTAGATACATTATTATTATGTTTATCAAATATTAGGTACAGTAATTAATAGTTACATTAGTTATTATGTATAGTACTTATTAGTTATACTTGTCATTAGGTACAGTAATTATTGGTTACATTAGTTATTATGTATTGTAATTATCAGTTACACTAGTTATTAGGTACAGTATATATAAGTTACATTAGTTATTTGGTATTGTAGTTAGTAGATAGAGTAGTTAAATATTATGTTTATTTCTTAAAGTAGTTATTAGGTGCAACAGTTATCACTTACTATTGTTATTAGGTATTTAATAGATCCAATAGGTATTAAGTACATTATGTATTAGATTGGTAGTTATTAATTACAGTATTTATTAAATAAAGAAGTCTTTAAGTACATTAGTTATTAAATATATTCATTATTAGGTACATTAGTGATCATGTATAGTAGTTATTAAATACAGTGGTTATTAGATAAATTATTATTTGATAAAGTAGTTATTAAGTACATTGTAATTCAACTAATGAAACTCAGTTAATACGCCTCATTAACTTCAAGAATCCCATCATTTCTCCATTGATCTCCCTCATGTAGGCATATTCTCCCCCAGCAACCGGAAAAAGAAGTCCCAGCTCGATGAAACACAATGATTTACCAACACTGACGAGTCCACTGATAATCCATACCACCAGAGATAATCCTACAGAGTTACATTGTCTAACAATAGCCACAGGAGCCATGAAGATACCAGATCTATATGGGTTATTGTTAACTGTTAATTGTTATTTATTCATTTAGTCTTTCAAGTTAATCGAGATCACTAACAATTTAAAATGAATATAGTTTTTATTTTAATTTATTCAAATGAATTAGTTTATATAATTTACGAATTATTCTAAAATGTATATGTAATGTATTACCATGTATATGTAAATATTATAATAACAATTCATACAATTTCACATACACTTAACCTACATTCACATTAGCAACAAATATTTTGAACATTAAACCTGTTAAATTTAAAACAAGAGAACTCACACTTACTTACACTTACTTACACTTACACTTACTTACACTTACTTACACTTACTTACACTTACTTACACTTACTTACACTTACACTTACTTACACTTACACTTACTTACACTTACTTACACTTACTTACACTTACTTACACTTACTTACACTTACACTTACTTACACTTACTTACACTTACTTACACTTACTTACACTTACTTACACTTACTTACACTTACACTTACTTACACTTACTTACACTTACTTACACTTACTTACACTTACTTACACTTACTTACAATTACTCACACTTATAATTCATTTCTCCTTCTTTATATACAATCATTGCTACAATTGTAATGAACAGATATATACATTACACTTACACAAACGTCTACACTTAAATCTATATATACACCTACACCTACAATTATATTTATATATACACCTACCCCTACAATTACATCTATATATACACCTACACCTACAATTATATTTATATATACACCTACACCTACAATTACATCTATATATACACCTACACCTACAATTATATCTATACATACACCGTACAATATCATAAATTACATCATATCATAATCCTAACATATCGTTTTACATTAAATTTACATTTACACCCTTAAATATAAGCCTATGCTATAGATATACCCTAACACTTGATCTTATTCTACACCCTACACCATCAACACTATAACTTTCTTTAACCCTCTTACCTTTCTATACCTCTAACCTCATACATTTATATTCCTACACCCTCGTACTTTTACATTCCTACATCTTCATACCTATACATTCCTACACCCTCATACCTTTACATCCTACACCCTCGTACTTTTACACTCCTACACTCTCATACCTTTACATCCTATACCCTCGTACTTTTACACTCCTACACCCTCATACCTTTACATCCTACACCCTCGTACTTTTACACTCCTACACTCTCATACCTTTACATCCTACACTCTCATACCTTTACATCCTATACCCTCATACCTTTACATCCTACACCCTCATACCTTTACATTATTACACCCTCATACCTTTACATCCTACACCCTCGTACGTTTACACTCCTACACCCTCATACCTTTACATCCTACACTCTCATACCTTTACATCCTACACCCTCATACCTTTACATTATTACACCCTCATACCTTTACATCCTACACCCTCGTACGTTTACACTCCTACACCCTCATACCTTTACATCCTACACTCTCATACCTTTACATCCTACACCCTCATACCTTTACATTATTACACCCTCATACCTTTACATCCTACACCCTCGTACGTTTACACTCCTACACCCTCATACCTTTACATCCTACACCCTCGTACGTTTACATTCCTACACTCTCATACCTTTACATCCTATACCCTCGTACTTTTACATTCCTATACCCTCGTACCTTTACATTATTACACCCTCGTACCTTTACATACCTATACCCTCAAACATTTACATTCCTATACCCTCATACCTTTACATACATACACCCTCATACCTTTACATTCCTATACCCTCGTACCTTTACATCCTACACCCTCGTACCTTTACATTATTACACCCTCATACCTTTACATACCTATACCCTCAAACATTTACATACCTATACCCTCAAACCTTTCAATTCCTATACCCTCATACCTTTACATACATACATCATCATACCTTTACATTCCTATACCCTCGTACCTTTACATTATTACACCCTCATACCTTTACATACCTATACCCTCAAACCTTTACATCCTATACCCTCATACCTTTACATACATACATCCTCGTACCTTTACATTAGTACACCCTCGTACCTTTACATTATTACACCCCCATACCTTTGCATACATCCATCCTAATACATTTACATATCTATATCCTCATATATTTACATACCTACACATGTATACTTTATTCAATATACAGCTTTACTTTACTCTATGACCTCATATATCATACCATTAATGCATACACTATCATACACAGCTTTATTCTACTCTATGACCTCATATAGCATACCTGTATATAACATGCAATCATACATTATATTATTCAATACACGTCTTATTCTACTCTATAACTTCATATATCATACATGTACATACATATACCCAACATTAGTCCCTTATTATATAACTAACCCTATGATATTTCCTATAATGATTCCCATTGCAGTTATCATTCCAATATCCCTTTGAAGTTGTATCTTTTCTCTACTCCAATTGACATCCACTGACAATTCAATCTCCTCGACATAATCATCATACGCCTCATTAGTATATTCTACATTAGGATTATCAAGAAATGCAGTTTCACTTATACTGCCAATTCCAGAGTTGGTGTTAACTGCATTCATTCTCATACCTCGCGCTATGTAAGAATTGAAATTCTTGAATTAATCGATAGAGAATTTAGAGTGTGTGCAACACTCAGAGATTAGTAATTCTTTATGTTGTTATCTTTAGCGAGACGTTTAACACAATTAACCATGTTATATAACTATTTCTGTTTAACTGTACAATGCAGCGAATTAAGTTTTAGGAAATTAGTTGTATAACAAATGAGCGTATATGCTATAGTGTGTGTATACCATATATTGCTATTGGGTCGTATGGGGGCGTGTTTAGTGAGAGGATTCGCGAGTATAGAGGTGTGGTCAGTATGTGGTGTGAGTGTATTGACATACTTTGTTGAGTGTATCTATCTATTGTAATGACTGTAACAATAAGATACACCATTAACTCGCTGAGGGCATATTTTGTTCTTATTCACATAGTGTTTATATTTATTAAAGTCGAGTCTTATGTTTCAAAAGTATTTGGTGGTCTTCTATTACGTCATAAGTATTACTAATAAGAAATACTTATTGTAGCACACATTTCTTATGCAATTATAGAGGTCAGTATCAGAATATTCTCAAGATCAAGTTTCATTTTGTATTCAATAAGCTGTTCACTTAACTATTCACAAATTTTCAACATATAGTCCATATTTATAATTGTTATCCTGCTAAAGTCCCTGTCTTCTTAAAATCTGTTACTTTTCTATTATATTTTAAGTAGTTTTAATCTGTTTTAGTTTAATTGAATATTAATCAGATTTTGGGACGTTTTGGTGAGTACATATCAGTTTTGATGAAACTAGGCGATAATAGGTGTATTGTGATGTGTTTTTATGATGTAAGTAATAAACAAAGAGAATAGATCAGTAATGACGATTAATGATGACTATTAATGGATTTATAAATATGTGTACGATTTGATAAGTTTTGGTAAATATACATTTTTATGAAATTTGTTTTGATACGTTTTTATTTATTGTCTGTGAAGAGGTGACAACATCTCATTATAGTGAGTTTAATAAGTGAATTTAATGAGTTATATTAAACTTTAGTACTACAAATAAGAAATTGTACGTGGTTAGAATTTTCGATGAGATTTGGTACATTTTAGTATACGATAAGTTAGGGTTGAATTATGCAGAATTATATGTAGGTTATGTAAAGTCCGTAATATTTAAATATAAATATAATATTAATATTTGGTGAGAAACAGTTTTGGTGATTTTCTTCGGTATTGATAAGTACGGTAGAATTTTTGTGAATTTTATGAAGGTTTGGAATGTATTGAGGTATTTTATGGTAAATTAACAATACATATATTATGACAATAAAAAATAATTCATAGAAATTAACTTAATTCATGTATAATTAATATATATATATATATATATATATATATATATATATATATATATATATATATATGTATATATGTATATATATATACATATATATAAAGTTTAAAATTTTAAAAAATATATATATACACATTCTTAAATAATTTAAACAAGAATGAAGGATTTTATATAAGATTAGATTGAAATAATTATGAAATTATAGTATTAGTATTATAAAATTTGAAATTTTATACAAAATATAATGTTGTACTAATGTTATATTTGATCTAATTCTATTTATTTAATTTGGTATTATATTTATTTTGTTTTTTATTTATTGTTAATATTTATTATTATTATTGTCTTCACAATATAAATAATATAAATTAATTGATAAGATTTAATTTTTCGTTTACCTTGGATTAACATAAATTCTAATATTATTATTTTATGAATATTTTTTATCAGCTAATTTTGATCAGTTTTGATTGATCAAGAAAATACAAAACCGGAACTTACTAAATAATGGCGACTAAAAGAAAAAGAAAATTATTTATTTACATTAATTGATCTTGAACAATAAATGGTAAAGTATCAAATTTAAATTCATTTGTGCCCAGTGCAACGAATACTGGCATTATTTGCCAACATCTTGATAATGTATCCTTAAAGGCATATGCATCCCTAGAACATATAACATGTTGTATTTCTAGTTTGCATTTTGAACTATAGTTCTATAATTAAATAATTAAAATAATTTTAAGTTGGCATTCCATATATATCACATAATTGATTATTAAGATTTGTATCTCTAATTATGTTCTCATTTTAATAAAGTGAGATGAATATTATTAATCTTTTTATCTCTCATTATGTTCTCATTCTAATAAAGTGAGATGAATATTATTAAGCTTTTTATCTCTAATTATGTTCTTATTCTAATAGAGTGAGATTAATATAGTGAAACTCTTTATCTATCATTATATTCTAATTCTAATAAAGTGAGATGGGTATAGTGAATCTCTTTATCTCTCATTATATTCTCATTCTAATAAAGTGATATGAATATTATTAAGCTCTTTATCTCTCATTATGTTCTCATTCTAACAAAGTGAGAAGAATATAGTGAAGCTCTTTATCTCTAATTTTGTTCTCATTCTAATAAAGTGAGATGAATATTAATAAGCTCTTTATCTTTCACTATGTTCTCCTTATAATATAGTGAGATGAATATAGTGAAGCTCTTTATCTCTAATTATGTTCTTATTCTAATAAAGTGAGATAAATATAGTGAAGCTCTTTATCTCTAATTTTATTCTTATTCTAATAAAGTGAGATGAAAATTATTAAACTCTTTATCTCTAATTATGTTCTCATTCTAATAAAGTGAGATGAATATTATTAAGCTATTTATCTCTAATTATGTTATCATTCAAATAAAGTGATATGTATATAGTGAAAATATTTATATCTCATTATATTATCATTCTAATAAAGTGAGGTGAATATTATTAAGCTCTTTATTTATAATTATGTTCTTATTCTAATAAAGTGAGATGAAAATTATTAAGTCTTTATCTCTCACTATGTTCTCATTCTAATATAGTGAGATGAAATTAGTAAGCTATTTATCTCTAATTATGTTATCATTCTAATAAAGTGACATGTATATAGTGAAACTCTTTATCTCTCATTATATTCTCATTCAAATAAAGTGATATGTATATAGTGAAAATCTTTATCTCTCAATATATTCTCATTCTAATAAAGTGAGGTGAATATTATTAAGCTCTTTATTTATAATTATGTTCTCATTCTAATAAAGTGAGATAAATATTGTTAAGCTCTTTATTTCTAATTATGTTCTCATTCTAATAAAGTGAAGTGAATATAGTGAAGCTCTTTATCTCTAATTATGTTCTCATGCTAATAAAGTGAGGTGAATATTAGTAAACTCTTTATCTCTCATTATTGTTCTCATTCTAATAAAGTGATATGAATATAGTGAAGCTCTTTATCTATAATTATGTTCTCATTCTAATTAAGTGAGATGAATATTATTAAACTCTTTATCTCTAATTATGTTCTTATTCAAATAAAGTGAGATGAATATTATTAAGCTATTTATCTCTAATTATGTTCTTATTCTAATAAAGTGAGATGAATATTATTAAGCTCTTTATCTCTAATTATGTTCTTATTCTAATAAAGTGAGATGAATATTATTAAGCTCTTTATCTATAATTATGTTCTCATTCTAATAAAGTGAGATGAATATTATTGAGCTCTTTATCTCTAATTATGTTCTTATTCTAATAAAGTGAGATGAATATTATTAAGCTCTTTATCTCTAATTATGTTCTCATTCTAATAAAGTGAGATTAATATGGTGAAACTTTTTATCTCTAATTATGTTCTCATTCTAATAAAGTGAGATTAATATGGTGAAACTTTTTATCTCTAATTATGTTCTTATTCTAATAAAGTGAGATGAATATTATTAAACTCTTTATCTCTAATTATGTTCTTATTCTAATAAAGTGAGATGAATATTATTAAGCTCTTTATCTCTCATTATGTTCTCATTCTAATAAAGTGAGATGAATATTGTTAAGCTCTTTATCTCTAATTAAGTTCTTATTCTAATAAAGTGAGATGGATATTATTAAACTCTTTATCTCTAATTATGTTCTTATTCTACTAAAGTGAGATGAATATGGTGAAGCTCTTTATCTTTAAGTATGTTCTCATTCTAATAAAGTGAGATGAATATTATTAAACTATTTATCTCTAATTATGTTCTCATTCTAATAAAGTGAGATTAATATGGTGAAACTTTTTATCTCTAATTATGTTCTCATTCTAATAAAGTGAGATGAATATTATTAAACTCTTTATCTCTAATTATGTTCTTATTCTACTAAAGTGAGATGAATATGGTGAAGCTCTTTATCTTTAAGTATGTTCTCATTCTAATAAAGTGAGATGAATATTATTAAACTCTTTATCTCTAATTATGTTCTCATTCTAATAAAGTGAGATTAATATGGTGAAACTTTTTATCTCTAATTATGTTCTCATTCTAATAAAGTGAGATGAATATTATTAAACTCTTTATCTCTAATTATGTTCTTATTCTAATAAAGTGAGATGAATATTATTAAGCTCTTTATCTATAATTATGTTCTCATTCTAATAAAGTGAGATGAATATTATTAAGCTCTTTATCTCTAATTATGTTCTTATTCTAATAAAGTGAGATGAAAATTATTAAGTCTTTATCTCTCACTATGTTCTCATTCTAATAAAGTAAGATGAATATAGTGAAACTTTTTATCCCTAATTATGTTCTTATTCTAATAAAGTGAGATGAATATTATTAAGCTCTTTATCTCTCATTATGTTCTCATTCTAATAAATGAGATGAATATAGTGAAGCTCTTTATCTCGAATTATGTTCTCATTCTAATAAAGTAAGATGAATATAGTGAAACTCTTTATCTCTCATTATATTCTCATTCTAATAAAGTGAGGTGAATATTATTAAGCTATTTATTTATAATTATGTTCTCATTCTAATAAAGTGAGATGAATATTATTAAGCTCTTTATTTATAATTAAGTTCTTATTCTAATAAAGTGAGATGCATATTATTAAGCTCTTTATCTCTAATTATGTTCTCATTCGAATAAAGTGAGATGAATATAGTGAAGTTCTTTATATCTAATTATGTTCTCATTCTAATAAAGTGAGATGAATGTAGTGAAGCTCTTTATCTCTAATTATGTTCTCATTCTAATAAAGTGAGATAAATATTGTGAAGCTCTTTATCTCTCATTCAAATAAAATGATATGTAAATAGTGAAAATCTTTATCTCTCAATATATTCTCATTCTAATAAAGTGAGGTGAATATTATTAAGCTCTTTATTTATAATTATGTTCTCATGCTAATAAAGTGAGGTGAATATTAGTAAGCTCTTTATCTCTCATTATGTTCTCATTCTAATAAAGTGAGATGAATATAGTGAAGCTTTTTATCTCTAATTATGTTCTCATTCTAATTAAGTGAGATGAATATTATTAAACTCTGTATCTCTAATTATGTTCTTATTCTAATAAAGTGAGATGAATATTATTAAGCTCTTTATCTCTCATTATGTTCTCATTCTAATAAAGTGAGATGAATATTGTTAAGCTCTTTATCTCTAATTAAGTTCTTATTCTAATAAAGTGAGATGGATATTATTAAACTCTTTATCTCTAATTATGTTCTTATTCTACTAAAGTGAGATGAATATGGTGAAGCTCTTTATCTTTAAGTATGTTCTCATTCTAATAAAGTGAGATGAATATTATTAAACTCTTTATCTCTAATTATGTTCTCATTCTAATAAAGTGAGATTAATATGGTGAAACTTTTTATCTCTAATTATGTTCTCATTCTAATAAAGTGAGATGAATATTATTAAACTCTTTATCTCTAATTATGTTCTTATTCTAATAAAGTGAAATGAATATTATTAAGCTATTTATCTCTCATTATAATCTCATTCTAATAAAGTGAGATGAATATAGCGAAGCTATTTATCTCTAATTGATTTATAATTCTAATAAGGCAATCTATATCATAAATATATTAGCTTGATGATTTTACTGACATATAATTATTAAGAGAAAATAAAAATAATATATGTTATTTACAATATTTATAATATAATCAATGATGTAAAATAATTTGTATTAATTATTTATTTTCTAAGGTACCCTTTCATATGAATGTAAATTCCTAAACATACATCGGTATGAGTAGGGTGTCGATAACGGTATAGAATGTGTTCCGGTATAATGAGAATGAGACTGGCGTGAATATTTTAACAAAATAACTGTTTTTCCACTCTAATAGATATCTTTCTGACACCTCCGAGAATGCATAATATAATAGATATCATGAAGGTGTGGTGTGGACCTAATGTGGGCGTGGCATATGCTTAGTGAGGGTATGCTATGTATGTATAGTGGGCGTGTTTTTGACATAGTTTGCTTAGTTATATAGTGATTAGTGTGGTGTAGTTATATCGATGATGTATATAGAGTGTATGTAGTATAGATATAGTATGAATCTTTAAAGGAGGCACACCGAGGACATATCATGGGCGTGTTTATATTGTAGTGGTTGTACTATTAGCATTGAGATGTACTAAAAGAGTATTAGAGGCGTGATGTGGATATTTGAAAAGAGAACAGGGAATAGGTTAAAAAATACTCAGTTAAAAGATCAAGGGAAAAGTTAAGGGTATGTTTATTTAGTAACTCGAGTTAGTTAGGAAATGAGTAGGTAGGAGGTGAGTAGGTAGGTGGTGAGTAAGTAGGAGGTGAGTAGTTAGGAGGTGAGTAGGTAGGAGGTAAGTAGGTAGGAGGTGAGTAGGTAGGTGGTGAGTAGGTAGGAGGTGAGTAGTTAGGAGGTGAGTGGTTATGAGGTGAGTAGGTAAGAGGTGAGTAGGTAGGAGATGAGTAGGTAAGAGGTGAGTAGGTAGGAGGTAAGTAGTTAGGAGGTGAGTAGATAGGAGGTGAGTAGGTAGGAGATGAGTAGGTAAGAGGTGAGTAGTTATGAGGTGATTAGTTAGGAGGTAAGTAGTTAGGAGGTGAGTAGATAGGAGGTGAGTAGGTAGGAGATGAGTAGGTAAGAGGTGAGTAGTTATGAGGTGATTAGTTAGGAGGTGAGTAGTTAGGAGGTGAGTAGGTAGGAGGTGAGTAGGTGGGAGGTGAGTAGGTAGGAGGTAAGTAGTTAGGAGGTGAGTAGATAGGAGGTGAGTAGGTAAGAGGTGAGTAGGTAAGAGGTGAGTAGGAAGGAGGTGAGTTCTTAGTATAATAGGGAGACAGTGAAATAAGATGATAGTAGTATATGGTAGAAATAGATGGGTATAAACATTGTAGAAATATAACTAGGATTAGGCAGATGCTAAGGTAAGTAGATAAGTTAGTCAACACTAGAAATCAGAAAATGTTAATTAAATTTCGAGGATGAGATTATAAGGTTAAAAGTTCATTTGGAGTTCAAATCTATATGCATAACTGTGATAAATAAATGGAAATAGTAAATATAAGCACGAGTAAGGAGGTAATAATAATAATAATAATAATAATAATAATAATAATAATAATAATAATAATAATAATAATAAAAATAAAAATAATAATAATAATAATAATAATAATAATAATAATAATAATAATAATAATAATAATAATAATAATAATAATAATAATAATAATAATAATAATAATAATAATAATAATAATAATAATAATAATAATAATAATAATAATAATAATAATAATAATAATAATAATAATAATAATAATAATAATAGTAATAATAATAATAATAATAATAATAATAATAATAATAATTATAATAATAATAATAATAATAATAATAATAATTATAATAATAATTATAATAATTATAATAATAATAATAATTATAATAATAATAATAATAATAATAATAATAATAATAATAATAATAATAAAGAGATCATATTCCGAGTTAACGGAAATGTCATTTACGGAGAAAGATGAAATTATCTTGCTTCCATAACAACTAACGGTTGCAATTTAAAAATGAGAACACATAAATTTATAGATATTCGAATGAAACATCAATAGGCGAAGTAGAGGCATGGTCAGTCTTTTGGCTCTTCATCAGGTTCCCTCATAGGAGTTAAAAGAGTACTGTGAGTACGAGGTCTTTGATTGACATGCTGGTAAATTTCAGTTCTTCGGTCTGTGGTTCCTCTAATACCTAAAGAGATTATATATAATGTATATAGACTATTGTTATCGGGTTGGGAAGAATGGGAAAATGATGAATATATATATTGGATAGTTTACAACGGATATTTATCATATGTCATGACTAATTATAGAGAACATTTGATATATGAAATGACTATTTATAGCGGACATTTGATATATGACATGATTAATATAGCGGATAGTTGACATACAATATGACTAATTATAGTTAATATTTTACTTGACTAAGTATAGATGACATTTTAAAATATTACACGACTAATGGTAATGACAGTAGACAAGTAATATTCAAAATGATAATTACCTAGGTCCTGGGCATTCTCTAGCCAAACCCAACTATGCAGGAAACAGAGTATCACACATATCCAGGCCAGCACGAATGACCAGCCATATGTCTGTACTCTAGCGGAGTTAAGGATTCGTTTGTAGGGTACATCAAGTCCCGCCATGAAATCTCTTCTCCGTAACAAATGGCATTTGCCGTGAAACAAAGCAATGGCGATCACTAGACATATACCTGCGGAATTTACATTATCTGATCAGTAATCCGTTATGCGCGATCATTATAACATAGAACAACCAAAAGGCAAATATATCTTTTAGGTTCCTGGTGTTATTTTAGAGTTATGTATGGTTATTAACTAGTTACTTTATGTGATTAAAGGTGATGAAACCAATGGATTTATTAGATTAGCATGTTGTATTAATATTTAATAATGAAGTTTTCGGTTTTATTTGTAACAAATAAACATCACTAACCGGAAGTAAGCGCCGCACTGCTGGCCACAACTGTAGCTACACGATGTCTTGTTACACTACCCACAGCACCAGAACAGACCGAAACGATAGAAGAACATATGCAAAGAATAGCAAAGAAAAAGGCAATTCTCTCAATATCTTAGGGGTGTGGTTATGGGGGCATGATTAGAAAGTAATTATTAGAGGGCGTGGTTAGAAAGTAGTTATTAGAGGGCGTGGTTAGAAAGTAGTTATTAGAGGGCGTGGTTAGAAAGAAGTTATTAGAGGGCGTGGTTAGAAAGTAGTTATTAGAGGGCGTGGTTAGAAAGTAGTTATTAGAGGGCGTGGTTAGAAAGTAGTTATTAGAGGGCGTGGTTAGAAAGTAGTTATTAGAGGGCGTGGTTAGAAAGTAGTTATTAGAGGGCGTGGTTAGATAGTAGTTATTAGAGGGCGAGGTTAGATAGTAGTTATTAGAATAATTAGGAATGTACTTAAAAAGGAGTTATTAGAAAGATGATATTTATGAGGTAGTTTGTGGTTAGTAGGGTTGAGGTTAGTAGGGGGTGTGTTAGTAGGGGTAATGTTAGTAAGGGTGATGATAGTATGGGTGGGGTTAGTAGGGGTGGAGTTAGTAGTGGTTGGGTTAATAGGTTTGGAGTTAGTAGGGGATGGGTTAATAGGTTTTGAGTTAATAGAGGTTAGATTAGTAGTGGTAGGGTTGGTAGTGGTAAGGTTAGTATGGGGTTTATTAGTAGGGGTATGGTTAGTATGGGTATGGTTAGTATAGGTATGGTTAGTAGGTGTATGGTTAGTAGGGGTTGGGTTAGTAGTGGTAAGGTTAGTAGGGGATTGATTAGTAGGGGTATGGTTAGTAGGGGTATGGTTAGTATAGGTGGAGTTAGTAGGGATAATGTTAGTAAGGGTAAGATTAATGGGGGTGGAGTTAGTAGGGATTGGATTAGTAGAGGTGTGGTTAGTAGGGGTTGGGTTAGTAGGGGCGGAGTTAGTAGGGGTAAGGTTAATAAGGGTAGAGTTAGTGAGATGTTATTAAGAGGGGATTCTTAGAAGAATGCTATTATATAATAGTGGTTTCGGTCACGTTTATAAAACTCTAGTTAGATGGACTTGAATAAGGGTTGAGGTTGTAAACTAAATTAAGGTTTATATAATTATACTGATTTTCACTTAATTATAACAAAAATAAATATTGATAAAACAATAGATTTGTTTTAAAATTTTTAAATAATAAAATTAGTTTGTATTATATTTTAAATTAAAGAAATTCTATATTCCTATTAATTAGCCTGTTATTAGATCTAAGTAAACAGCGATAAAATATCCATAATAACTCAATAATAAGCCATACTATATTCCTAATATTAAAACATTATAAATTGCATTTAAGCCCCATTATTAGTTTAATTATAAGTTGCATTTACTAACGTATAACAGCGGGTAAGTCTTTAGATATGAAATTGTATTTGGATCTTTTTTTTGTTATGAAATTTCTACATCTCCTTTGAGCCACCGTTATCAAATCAAGTCGTTCTCTTACCTCAACTGTCGAATATAACGGATTAAACATATTCACAGAATAATTCATCCTCTCACCTAAAGTAGTTAACTACTTTATTAAATAGTATATAAGTATATTAGAGTTATCTATAACTATTAAAAGAACAACTATTGCATGTATTATAAACTATTAATACTAGTTAAGTTAATTTACTTAATTAAGATTGTACATAAGAAAAGAAATAGTGATTAAGAAGAAATAAATAATTATAAGGTTTCCATCATTTGTTAAAAAGTGATGTCATTTCATGATAACCCCTTCTCATAACTAATCTCATAACAAATGAATATTCCATCAAATGAATATTCCATCAAATGAATATTCCATCACATGATTATGTAATTCAATAACTATTCCATTCAATGATTATGTAATTCAATAACTATTCCATCCAATGATTATTCAAAACTATTGACTTAACAAAAACGACTATCAAAAATGTATGGCAAACCCAAACTTATAACTAAACTAAACATATTACTAATTATAGCATATATTTAAATAATATATATTATGAATTATACAAAAAATAAATTGCCCAATCACCTACCCTAGTTAACTAACTATAAGCATTGATTAACTAAATTATAATATATAATTAACGCCCTTTCCCCAAGAATCTACAATTTAAAATAGTAATCAATGTTTACTTATAGTTAGCGGTTACGAGGTCAATGTTAATACAAATGAAAATGTTCATTTATATATATATATATATATATATATAATAGCTTTTGATCAATGACTATAGATTGTAAAATGTATAAATAAGGAAAATTTATGAAATAATAAAAAAATAATTGTATCCTCTTACAAATAATCTTAATAAAAAAAAGAATGATTAAATGAACTGTTTAGATTGTCAGCAGATCAAAACAGTTTATTAACGAACTTCATAAAATGAAAGAAAATTAGATATTCGATTAGCAACATCAAAAATCAGTCGAACTTTGACCTGTATTTTTTCTATAGTATAATTCATGTTATTACTTTTACATCATTAATGTATTTTCTTATTTGTATTATATTCACTACCTATTCATCTTAGTTTTGTAAGAAATATATAGTAAATATAACTAGTTTAATATCTTAATAGGATTGTTAAATTTTCCATGAAATGTCGGATATGACGTATATTAATATGTAAACAGATGAGTATTCACTACAATATAAATATAATGTCTAACCATTAATTGAATAAATGAAATAATAATAAATATTGTAATATTGCATTCATTATCATAATAAAATAACATAATTTGCAATGATTATAAAAATAATAATAATAAAATAATAATAATAATATTAATAATAATAAAATAATAATAATAATAATAATAATGATAATAATAATAATAATAATAAACTATAATGCTAGTCAAATCATTGGCATTGTCACATTTTGTTTATTGCACCTCTATATATATAATGGGCTATTTATAAGAAAATAAATTTAAATATTTCAAGATGTATTCGAAGTCGAATAAGAATCATTTACCGCCAACAGCATTCCGACCATAGCAACATTCCGACCATAACAGCATTCCGACCATAGCAGCATTCCGACCATAGCAGCATTCCGACCATAACAGCATTCCGACCATAGCAGCATTCCGACCATAGCAGCATTCCGACCATAGCAGCATTTCGACCATAGCAGCATTCCGACCATAGCAGCATTCCGACCATAACAGCATTCCGACCATAGCAGCATTCCGACCATAGCAGCATTCCGACCATAGCAGCATTCCGACCATAGCAGCATTACTAAAGAATGAACCATCAGAACATCATGGCCATCAAAATGAGATTGGGTTAGCGTCTTCTTACAATTATACGTAAAATTATTGAATGTAAACGTCCATGTTACTCGAAGAAGAAATTATCTTTCAGAAAAGCCAACCCTAAACTGAGATCTACGAAAGATAAAATGATGCTACAGATCAGGAGATCGAAAATCAAGCGCTGTGGTAGCAAAGTTTTGTCAAACTTGGCTCCAATACTTTGGGATGGACTCCCTAGTGAACTTTGCAATATATCTAACCATCAATATTGTAAGAATGCATTGAGAAATTACTAGATATTTATAATTATTACAAATGTATATATATATGTATATATATATGTATATACCTTTTCCATTTTATTTGTTTAATATTTACTCTCTGTTTTCGTTTTTATATATATTGTTGAATTTTAATATTCTACTATACATAGCATATTAAATATTATTATAATTTGTTGTTTATTGTTACTTATTTATCATATATTTATATATATATATATATATATATATATATATATATGTATATAATTATACTAATCATGTTATTTCTCGTTTTATGTTACTATTATTACACTTTTCAGGGCTACACCCAGTTGCCGGCATACAATTGTCTTAATAAATCATTTTGATTAATGATTAGTAACAGCAACAGCAACAGCAACAATAACAATAACAATAACAATAACAATAACAATAACAATAACAATAACAATAACAATAACAATAACAATAACAATAACAATAACAATAACAATAACAATAACAATAACAATAACAATAACAATAACAATAACAATAATAATAATAATAATAATGATAACTTTAGGAACCATAAATTATTTTATTTATCATTCCTAATCTTAATTATATGCATTATATATATATATAGATTATTGTTCTCCCACAAATATATGCGAGAATACAGGCACTTGACATTTAGTAATGAGATCATGAATATAATTAACTAAAGAAATGTATTTATAAATGTCACGGTTTGCCAAGAATTATAATAATCAGTGCACATTTATTTCCGGCGCCATATTGTTATTGATGTTGTCTCCTGATTACCCTGATTATCTGGCTGATTATTATATTTATAAATGCATCTGATATGTGTCACTACATTACAAATTTGAGTATATATATATGGATCCTTTATTATATGCATATAATTCAATTTATATATAGTATTAAATATTTAAGTATAATTTTGATAATTTTCACAATTTTATTAAAATAAATATATAAAATGCGTATAAACAATCATTATAAAACATGTATTCAAAATAAACTACAGTTATAATAAATAATATTAATGTAAAATTATCTATAAAGAAAACAAGTGGCAAAATATTTACTGCGATATCATACATTATTATTTATTTAGAATGTAAATTCCGTTGAATAATACTTAATTAAGTTATATATGTATATAATATATATATTGTTATGTATGCTGGGTGGTAAAGTGTCGACTTCATAATGACATATGTATTTATAGGTCTGGTGTATCTGTACTCCAAACCACCTTTTAAGTATATTCGAAATATATCGATGTAATTATAGTAACTATGATTATTTATTTATGTATATAAAATGTTTATCAATTGTAGAAAGTACATATATATTTTGCGATAAATATATATATATTGCAATAGATATCGTTTGGTATTGAAATACATCTTTATTTTAAGATAACAACCGTAACTAATCCTTACGTGAAATATAATGCGATTGCATATTATTTAGAAATAATATGCAAAACATGGTCAAAATGATAGTATCGCAAATCCCGGGGGAGTACCGTATATTCAATACTGTTATAGTATTATATAAGCGTGTTATTAAAAACTGCGTCGTATATGGAATTGCTATAAGATGAATTATATATATATATATGTGTATATATATATATATATATATATATATATGTGTGTGTGTGTGTGTGTGTGTGTGTGTGTGTGTGTTTGGGTATATAAATATTTTAAATTATAATAAAATATATCTACATTTATAATATGAATCGTACAATATTTATTTATATAATATATATTTCCAAACGAATATATTATATAGTCTGTTTTTAAATCCATAATTTTGTATTAAGTAATCTATAATATTTAATAGTTAATATATCAACTTTTTTTATAATTAATACCATATATATTTTTTAAACATCTATGAATTAATACATATATCAATAATTATTATGATATAGAATATAGTATACAATACAATATATTGAAGATAGTTGTTTATTCATTTATAACGAATTAAATGATTTAATATACTATAAAGAAACATGGTTACTACAAAATTAATTTGAACGTCTATTCATATATATTCCATGTTCTATGACATAATTTAAATTTCAATAATTAATATATATACTTAATTTAAATTTCAATTATATATAGAGAATATTATTTCATAAAATATTTTCACAATAGACAATAAAATCTAATGAATATATTTTAAATCTGAACCCAATATATAATCTAATAAATTAATAGTTAATTAAGTTTTTAATATATTCACACTATAATAATTGACAATTAATTATGTTCTAGTAAAACTATTAATTAACATTTTCTAAAACAATTCAATAATATGATATCAATATGCATATACTGTAAGCATTTCTCTATTCAAAATAAGAGAAAAAAACTTGAATATACTTTTATTTTTCATGTATTTTTAACCCTACCCCTCCTTTCAATCACTACACCTCAAGCCGCATCTCCTCTCAAGCCCTGCTCTTCCCCTTAAGCCCCTCCCCTCCTCTCAAGCCCCTCAATACTTAAATGAGTATAATGATCTAATTATGTTATCAAATGTATGCATTACACATATATACAAATGTAACTAAAGCTAGCCTTTTTACACATTTGTATATATTATTAAATATTAATTATTTTACCTATATATAGTTTAATTATAGTTTAGTAGATAGTTTAATAAATGTTTTATATCCATTGGAATCAATATATGATATATATGATTTTCTACTAATTACTATAACAATTGTTATTATAATAATGCATTGATGCATTATGGTATATGTGTTTACAGACTGTATAGTGTACAGTGTAAAATGCATACCGTACATTTTAGAGTGTACAGTATATAAATGTACAGTGTAAAGTATACAGTATACACTGCCAAGATTATATCAATATATGTATACGTATACTATTGTATTCAAATAGATATATCAAATATATTCACATATTAATTTACGAAATCCATTATATTCTCTCAATAATACAATAAGAATAGTGAACAATTGTGTGTCAACTATGGTTATATAAGACTAGAGCTGTAATGACATACGATTAGGGCTATAATTTTCTAGATTATATAACTATAGCAACCGTGATAAGATACAAGTTGTGTATGTAATTGACTAATTAAAGCATGTGAACAATGTTATAGAAAGTAATTAGTTCCTGTTTTCTCACTGGACATTCGTATTGGTGTTTATTTACAAAGTGCATGAAGTCCCTATATTACGAGATCTAATACTATACTACATAACAGAGTATAGGCCCTACAATATAAGCAAGTTATAATATAGAATGTAAACTTTACATTGTACAAACTACACCATGTTCTATATACCGGTTTTTAACATTGGTAAATATTAAGTTAATAAATAATATTAAGTTTATTAAATAATTTAGAAATAATAGGATCTCTATATTCCAAAGTTAATATAAGAATAAAATAAACATATCAAAGCCATTATAGTAACTTTGTTAGATGTATCCCATGTATTCGGACCAATTAGCCATATATCTGTAAATGTTCATACTTTAAATAATCAGTTATAATAGGAGACAGACAAGGAGATGACATATCTCCAATTATCTATTTTATTGTATATTAAACCTTTTCTTATGAATATAAAAATACATAAAAGTTACAGACTAAAGAAAACAATAGCATAACAGAAGTTAAGTGTTGAGCATAGTCTGATAAATATGGGCTAGTTTCAAAGTAAAAATTATAAATTATAGATCCCGTTGTAAATATTGCTACTAAAATATGATTTAAATGTAAACGCAAAAAAATCAACTAGCTCTTACCAAAGACAATCATGTCATTAATTTCTTAACTATATATTATATACCAACTAGAATTAGAACTATAGTTCATTACAATTAAATAACTCCTAATAATTCCTACTTATTACACATAAGTTAAACTTCTGTTCAGAGTCTACTCTACACTTCCAGTTTTATTATATAAACTAGATGAATACCTGTTGAACTTAATAACAAAATATTGAGTTATATTAAGCAATCTTCATCCATATTTCTACCTTGAACTAGCTCCAGGAGGATATATATATATCAATGTATACATGTATATATATATATATATATATATATATCAATGTATACATATATATATATACCAAATTTTATATAAAGATGGTATGTTTATTCATGACAGAAATTACATATATACATACTACTTATATATATTTCTATCACATCTAAATAAAAGTCAGTGATCTAGCAATTAGTAAACTAAGCCAACAGATTGCTAGTTGGATGGAGTTTATAACTATTTTCATCAAACAATGAATTTAATAGAAATTTAGCTTATAATTAAATAAAAGAAACTATAGACTCTTCATTCATATCAATAAATCTTGTCAAGTGAGTTCACCATATATACAATATTAGACGATTTTAATAATATTAATATCTGGGCGCATCTTGCAGAAAATAAACTCTCATTATAAATGATGTCTTTTATTATTTAACTAGAGTTGTACAAATCATATGTCTGACCAATTGTAATAGTTGTAAGACTTAGGTCAACTATAATACTTTGTTAAATAATAATCTTATAAACTGACCCCTATCAAAAATTCCAACCTATCATCTAATGTGGAAATACTTACATACAATAATAATAACTCCATTATTAACTATCTTATTAACCATTAACTATCTTTCAAGCAAAAACTCCATTATCTAATATAACTATTAAAAAGAAAATGCAATAGCATTTCTTATATAATCGATGTTAATAACTTTTTAATAATAAAATATATTTAATTCGGAAGAATGGAAAACTTCCAAATACCAATAATTTGGACTCATAAACTTAATTTTGTTACCCTTCATCGTTGGCTAATCTGGATCTTATTATCTTATAAAATATCTTTTCAACCAAAATATCAAATATTTAAACATAATTAAATTAGTATACATGGAAACTACATTAATAATTAAAAATGATTTCAAAGGTAAATTTCTACTCCATAATATTTAACTCTTTCTCTTATCTCCAATATTTTACCTCCCATCTCTTACATCCCATATTATATACTCATTTATATTTATATATCTAATTATCTTAACTTATACATTTATAGTACCTTATAATTGTAAACTTTTATTTCTTTATCTCTCTTATTTTTTAATATTACTTAATATTATACGTGTTTATACCTACAAATATTAAATTATATATGCTCTTGCTCCAACTAAAGTTATAAGATGAAAATGAAGGAAATTAAAAACTATTATAATTTATTAAATACCATAAAAATAATTCAAAACTAGTAAAACTGTTAAAAACCAATAAAAACGATAAAATAATAAAAATAATCTATTAAAAGATGCCCCATAATTCTGAGAGAAGCTTTCCAGAAACTTCGACAGATTGTTTTATCGAAGGTTTAAATATATTTATATTTTTCCAAAATTCTTAGGTCATTTTTTTAAATTTTATCAGAAAGCCAAGATCAATGAAGCTGACACAATATGTAATGACGTAACCAAGATTACTGTATTTTTCCACTTTTCTATTATAGGCATTAAAAGATGAATTTTGCTCTCTTTTCAGACTAAGATCATATGAATGCAATGCCAAAAGATTACTTCTTAAGAATATCAAGTTATCCAATAACCAAGTAATGAGTTTCCAAAAAATGTCAATCTTATCTGTAACATTAGTTATTATATTAAAATAAATTTTACTTTGATAGTCCTACCTGGATAAATTTCATTATTATTTTGTCAAAGGTAGTGATAAATTCAATTATAATGTTAAATTAACATTATACTTGCAATTTTAAAAATATATGTGTAAATCTAATTTTTAGTTCCCTTCATATTCTACGAAATCTTCCAAATAGAGAATGTTACATACTTATTTATCATCTGTATTCCTATTTGTATCTGCATATTCACTGAGTAGCCATTGGTTTATTTAATACATATCCACTGAGTAAATATAGCCATTGGTTTAATAAATACATATCCACTGAGTAAGTATAGCCATTAGTTTACTAAATACTTATCCACTGAGTAAGTATAGCCTTTGGTTTACTAAATACTTATCCACTAAGTAATTGTATCTATTGGTTTACTAAATACATATCCACTGAGTAGGCGTGGCCATTGGTTTAATAAATACATATCCACTGAGTAAGTGTAGCCATTGGTTTAATAAATACATATCCACTGAGTAAGTGTAGCCATTGGTTTAATAAATACATATCCACTGAGTAAATGTAGCCATTCGTTTAATAAATAAATATCCACTGAGTAAGTGTAGCCATTGGTTTACTAAATACATATCCACTGAGTAAATATAGCCATTGGTTTACTAAATACAAATATTTTAAATAACCATATTTATGTATTACATGGTTGATTGCATATGCATCGTGTATATTACAACTGCATAATGTAATTTACACGTGAACTGATTTTTGATTAATAAGCATTGACATGTACATTGGTTAGTGGCCAATGGTTATTTTTCAGTAGCCAATGATCATTGGTCAGTGATAGATGATAGATGATAGATGATAGATTCAATGTTCAGTAGGAAATGCTTAATATTCGATAGTTAAAAGTAGTTGGTTGACATTCGTCAATGGTTATTTATTAATAGTCAATGGTCATTTATTAATAGTAAGTGGTCAGTATTAAGTGACTATATATTGATTAATAGTAGGCAATTGTTAGTTGTCAAAATTCAGTAATACTGACCTTAGTTATATATAAGTTGTTACATAACAATGCTCAGTATATTGTGTCTAGTGTTCCGATGAGGGAAATTGGCAGTGGCAAGTCGGTATTCAAATGTCAATAATAGATAATTAATGGTCATTGTTAGTGATCAGTGATAGTGTTCATTAATTAATAATTACTAATCAATTAGCAATTATTAATTAACGAATACATATGTAATGTTTTGTAAGAGAAATAAATGTTTTGTTATTAGTAGTCAGTTTATAGTTTCCAAAGAAATTATACTGGTATTTTTTTTAGTTGTTAATAAAAGTAAACAATATATTTCATTTGTAATTATATTAAAATTAAAATTATATAAGATTATATAATAATTATATTGTCTTCCTGATGAACTCCAGGTTATTTCATTTTTTGCATTGCATAATTTCTTTAATATTAACCAATAATTCTTTTAAGACTTTAAAATATTTTATAAACTTATTATTATTTGTTATTTCAATGGTTAACTCCTTCATAGATACTGAAAACACTTTCAAAATAACTTTGTGTACAAACACATTCTAAATTTATAATATCTTAAACCATTAATTGTAAATAGATATTCGGATAAATATAGATGAAAATATATATTAATCTTTTTTTACTTTAGTGAAAACTGTAGTTGGTACTTTATTGTGTCTAGAGTTGGGCTAGAACATGTCTATATTTAGGCTATATTAACTCATATATCATGTCTAAATTTCATTTCAAATATAATTACCATCAATCTCTTCCCACCCTCATCACAAACTTATTATCAAGTGTATTCCCAATATTACCTCCAAACTTTCAAACTTACATCCAATCTTAACTCCAAACTTACATCCAAACTTACATCCAAACTTACATCCAAACTTACATCCAAACTTACATCCAAACTTACATCCAAACTTACATCCAAACTTACATCCAAACTTACATCCAAACTTACATCCAAACTTACATCCAAACTTACATCCAAACTTACATCCAAACTTACATCCAAACTTACATCCAAACTTACATCCAAACTTACATCCAAACTTACATCCAAACTTACATCCAAACTTACATCCAAACTTACATCCAAACTTATCACTAAACTTACATCTAAACTTACATCCAAACTTACATCCAAATTTATCACTAAACTTATCACTAAACTTACATTTAAACTTACATCCAAACTTACATCCAAACTTATTACTAAACTTACATCCAAACTTACATCCAAACTTACATCCAAACTTACATCCAAACTTACATCCAAACTTACATCCAAACTTACATCCAAACTTACATCCAAACTTACATCCAAACTTACATCCAAACTTACATCCAAACTTACATCCAAACTTACGTCCAAACTTACGTCCAAACTTACGTCCAAACTTACGTCCAAACTTACGTCCAAACTTACATCCAAACTTACATCCAAACTTACATCCAAACTTACATCCAAACTTACATCCAAACTTACATCCAAACTTACATCCAAACTTACATCCAAACTTACATCCAAACTTACATCCAAACTTACATCCAAACTTACATCCAAACTTACATCCAAACTTACATCCGAAACTTATATCCAAACTTACATCTAAACTTACATCCAAACTTACATCTAAACTTATTACTAAACTTACATCCAAACTAACATCCAAACCTACATTCAAACTTACATCCAAACTTACATACAAACATATCACTAAACTTACATCCAAACTTACATCCAAACTTACATCCAAACTTACATCCAAACTTACATCCAAACTTACATCCAAACTTATCACTAAACTTACATCTAAACTTACATCCAAACTTACATCCAAACTTACATCCGAAACTTATATCCAAACTTATATCTAAACTTACATCCAAACTTACATCTAAACTTATTACTAAACTTACATCCAAACTAACATCCAAACCTACATTCAAACTTACATCCAAACTTACATACAAACATATCACTAAACTTACATCCAAACTTACATCCAAACTTACATCCAAACTTACATCCAAACTTACATCTAAACTTACATCCAAACTTACATCTAAACTTATATCCAAACTTATCACTAAACTTACATCCAAACTTATCACTAAACTTACATCCAAACTTACATCCAAACATATCACTAAACTTACATCCAAACTTATTACTAAACTTACATCCAAACTTACATCCAAACTTATCACTAAACTTACATCCAAACTTATTACTAAACTTACATCCAAAATTACATCCAAACTTATATCAAAACTTATCACTAAACTTACATCCAAACTTATCACTAAACTTACATCCAAACTTACATCCAAACATATCACTAAACTTACATCCAAACTTATTACTAAACTTACATCCAAACTTACATCCAAACTTATCACTAAACTTACATCCAAACTTACATCCAAACTTATTACTAAACTTACATCCAAACTTACATCCAAACTTATTACTAAACTTACATCCAAACTTATTACTAAACTTACATCCAAATTTATTACATAACTTACATCCAAACTTATTACTAAACTTACATCTAAACTTACATCCAAACTTACATCCAAACTAACATCCAAACTTACATCCAAACTTACATCCAAACTAACATCCAAACTTACATCCATACTTACATCCAAACTTACATCCAAACTTACATCCAAACTTACTTCCATACTTACATCCAAACTTACATCCAAACTTACATCCAAACTTACATCCAAACTTACATCCAAACTTACATCCAAACTTACATCCAAACTTACATCCAAACTTACATCCAAACTTACATCCAAACTTACATCCAAACTTACATCCAAACTTATCACTAAACTTACATCTAAACTTACATCCAAACTTACATCCAAACTTACATCTAAACTTACATCCAAACTTACATCTAAACTTACATCCAAACTTACATCCAAACTTACATCCAAACTTACATCCAAACTTACATCCAAACTTACATCCAAACTTACATCCAAACTTACATCCAAACTTACATCCAAACTTACATCCAAACTTACATCCAAACTTACATCCAAACTTACATCCAAACTTACATCCAAACTTACATCCAAACTTACATCCAAACTTACATCCAAACTTACATCCAAACTTACATCCAAACTTACATCCAAACTTACATCCAAACTTACATCCAAACTTACATCCAAACTTACATCCAAACTTACATCCAAACTTACATCCAAACCTATCACTAAACTTAGATCCAAACTTATTACTAAACTTACATCCAAACTTATATCCAAACTTACATCCAAACTTACATCCAAACTTACATTCAAACTTACATTCAAACTTATCACTAAACTTACATCCAAACTTACACCCAAACTTACATCCAAACTTACATCTAAACTTACATCCAAACTTACATCCAAACTTACATCTAAACTTACATCCAAACTTACATCTAAACTTATATCCAAACTTATCACACAAACTTACATCCAAACTTATCTCTAAACTTACATCCAAACTAACATCCAAACTTACATCCAAACTTACATCCAAACTTACATCCAAACTTACATCCAAACTTACATCCAAACTTACATCCAAACTTACATCCGAAACTTATATCCAAACTTACATCTAAACTTACATCCAAACTTACATCTAAACTTATTACTAAACTTACATCCAAACTAACATCCAAACCTACATTCAAACTTACATCCAAACTTACATACAAACATATCACTAAACTTACATCCAAACTTACATCCAAACTTACATCCAAACTTACATCCAAACTTACATCCAAACTTACATCCAAACTTATCACTAAACTTACATCTAAACTTACATCCAAACTTACATCCAAACTTACATCCGAAACTTATATCCAAACTTACATCTAAACTTACATCCAAACTTACATCCAAACTTATCACTAAACTTACATCTAAACTTACATCCAAACTTACATCCAAACTTACATCTAAACTTACATCCAAACTTACATCTAAACTTACATCCAAACTTACATCTAAACTTACATCCAAACTTACATCCAAACTTACATCCAAACTTACATCCAAACTTACATCCAAACTTACATCCAAACTTACATCCAAACTTACATCCAAACTTACATCCAAACTTACATCCAAACTTACATCCAAACTTACATCCAAACTTACATCCAAACTTACATCCAAACCTATCACTAAACTTAGATCCAAACTTATTACTAAACTTACATCCAAACTTATATCCAAACTTACATCCAAACTTACATTCAAACTTACATTCAAACTTATCACTAAACTTACATCCAAACTTACACCCAAACTTACATCCAAACTTACATCTAAACTTACATCCAAACTTACATCCAAACTTACATCTAAACTTACATCCAAACTTACATCTAAACTTATATCCAAACTTATCACACAAACTTACATCCAAACTTATCTCTAAACTTACATCCAAACTAACATCCAAACTTACATCCAAACTTACATCCAAACTTACATCCAAACTTACATCCAAACTTACATCCAAACTTACATCCGAAACTTATATCCAAACTTACATCTAAACTTACATCCAAACTTACATCTAAACTTATTACTAAACTTACATCCAAACTAACATCCAAACCTACATTCAAACTTACATCCAAATTTACATACAAACATATCACTAAACTTACATCCAAACTTACATCCAAACTTACATCCAAACTTACATCCAAACTTACATCCAAACTTACATCCAAACTTATCACTAAACTTACATCTAAACTTACATCCAAACTTACATCCAAACTTACATCCGAAACTTATATCCAAACTTACATCTAAACTTACATCCAAACTTACATCTAAACTTATTACTAAACTTACATCCAAACTAACATCCAAACCTACATTCAAACTTACATCCAAACTTACATACAAACATATCACTAAACTTACATCCAAACTTACATCCAAACTTACATCCAAACTTACATCCAAACTTACATCTAAACTTACATCCAAACTTACATCCAAACTTACATCCAAACTTATATCCAAACTTACATACAAACTTACTTCCAAACTTACATCCAAACTTACATCTAAACTTACATCCAAACTTATCACTAAACTTACATCCAAACTTACATCCAAACATATCACTAAACTTACATCCAAACTTATTACTAAACTTACATCCAAACTTACATCCAAACTTATCACTAAACTTACATCCAAACTTATTACTAAACTTACATCCAAAATTACATCCAAACTTATATCAAAACTTATCACTAAACTTACATCCAAACTTATCACTAAACTTACATCCAAACTTACATCCAAACATATCACTAAACTTACATCCAAACTTATTACTAAACTTACATCCAAACTTACATCCAAACTTATCACTAAACTTACATCCAAACTTACATCCAAACTTATTACTAAACTTACATCCAAACTTACATCCAAACTTATTACTAAAATTACATCCAAACTTATTACTAAACTTACATCCAAATTTATTACATAACTTACATCCAAACTTATTACTAAACTTACATCTAAACTTACATCCAAACTTACATCCAAACTAACATCCAAACTTACATCCAAACTTACATCCAAACTAACATCCAAACTTACATCCATACTTACATCCAAACTTACATCCAAACTTACATCCAAACTTACTTCCATACTTACATCCAAACTTACATCCAAACTTACATCCAAACTTACATCCAAACTTACATCCAAACTTACATCCAAACTTACATCCAAACTTACATCCAAACATACATCCAAACTTACATCCAAACTTACATCCAAACTTACATCCAAACTTATCACTAAACTTACATCTAAACTTACATCCAAACTTACATCCAAACTTACATCTAAACTTACATCCAAACTTACATCTAAACTTACATCCAAACTTACATCTAAACTTACATCCAAACTTACATCCAAACTTACATCCAAACTTACATCCAAACTTACATCCAAACTTACATCCAAACTTACATCCAAACTTACATCCAAACTTACATCCAAACTTACATCCAAACTTACATCCAGACTTACATCCAAACTTACATCCAAACTTACATCCAAACTTACATCCAAACTTACATCCAAACTTACATCCAAACTTACATCCAAACCTATCACTAAACTTAGATCCAAACTTATTACTAAACTTACATCCAAACTTATATCCAAACTTACATCCAAACTTACATTCAAACTTACATTCAAACTTATCACTAAACTTACATCCAAACTTACACCCAAACTTACATCCAAACTTACATCTAAACTTACATCCAAACTTACATCCAAACTTACATCTAAACTTACATCCAAACTTACATCTAAACTTATATCCAAACTTATCACACAAACTTACATCCAAACTTATCTCTAAACTTACATCCAAACTAACATCCAAACTTACATCCAAACTTACATCCAAACTTACATCCAAACTTACATCCAAACTTACATCCAAACTTACATCCAAACTTACATCCAAACTTACATCCAAACTTACATCCAAACTTACATCCAAACTTACATCCAAACTTACATCCACACTTATCACTAAACTTACATCCAAACTTACATCCAAACTAACATCCAAACTTACATCCAAACTTATCACTAAACTTATATCCAAACTTATCACTAAACTTACATCTAAACTTATATCCAAACTTACATCCAAACTAACATCCAAACTAACATCAAAACTTACATCAAACTTACCTCCAAGCTTACATCCAGTCTTACATCCAAACTAACATCCAAACTTATATCCAAACTTACATCAAACTTACCTCCAAGCTTACCTCCAAACTTACATCCAAACTTACATACAAACTTACATCCAAACTTACATCCAAACTTACATCCAAACTTACATCCAAACTTACATCCAAACTTACATCCAAACTTACATCCAAATTTACATCCAAACTTACATCCAAACTTACATCCAAACTTACATCCAAACTTACATCCAAACTTACATCCAAACTTATATCAAAACTTATCACTAAACTTATATCAAAACTTATCACTAAACTTATATCCAAACTTACATCCAAACTTACATCCAAACTTACATCCAAACTTACATCCAAACTTACATCCAAACTTACATCTAAATTTACATCCAAACTTACATCCAAACTTACATCCAAATTTACATCCAAACTTACATCCAAACTTATATCAAAACTTATCACTAAACTTACATCCAAACTTATATCAAAACTTACATCCAAACTTACATCCAAACTCATCACTAAACTTATATCCAAACGTATCACTAAATTTACATCCAAACTTATCACTAAACTTACATCCAAACTTATATCAAAACTTACATCCAAACTTACATCCAAACTTATATCAAAACTTACATCTAAACTTACATCCAAACTTATCACTAAACTTACATCTAAACTTATCACTAAACTTACATCTAAACTTACATCCAAACTTATATCAAAACTTACATCCAAACTTACATCCAAACTTACATCCAAACTTATCACTAAACTTACATCCAAACTTATATCAAAACTTACATCCAAACTTACATCCAAACTTATATCAAAACTTACTACTAAACTTACCTCCAATCTTATCCACGTACTTACCTATAAACTTACTTTCAAACTCCAAATTTACTTACACTATAATATCAATCTTATGTTCAATATAACTTACAATCTAATTTCCAACCTTAGCCTACTCTCACATCGACCTCATCATCAACATCATTCTTAATCTTATATAAACCTACCCATAAACTGATACTCAATATCACCTCTCATCACTCGACTTCATATACAAAATACTCCAATATATTCCACAATGTCATCATTTCAAATAAAAACAACCTCAACCTCCGTGTTACTTATATTACATCACTTTCTATTATATCCCTATTATATATTACCTCGCATCTAACCTTATTCATTGCATTTTCCACAATCTAGTCTATAATCTAATAACTAATCTCAATTTCCATCTCACTTTCAATTTCAATTCTAATCTCGCTCTTCATAAACCTCAAACTTCATCCTTAATATCATTTCCAATTTTTCATTCAATTTTACTATAATCCTCACTCATGATTAACTTCAAAAATAATCTATAATTTCTTTTTTATTAGCATCTAAATATTCTCCCCAAACTCTCCCTGATATCTCTCCAAATAATAAACACCATCATAATCACCAAATTTAATACCAACTCATTCCACTATCAATATACATAAAATGTAATAAATAATCTTAAACATACTATATAACAATTATATATATTTTATATATTAAATATATATATATATATATATATAAATATATATATATATATATATATATATTATACATAAACAAGATTGCGTTTAACGATATATAAAATTTAGAGACAGCTATTTAATTCTATGAATTTCATTTCCTTTATTTACAGATTTTTAAAATAAATACACTTTTTAGAGAAATTACAGATTCGATGTATAGTGCACACTGTAGAGTGTACAGCGTATAGTATATATTCCATGTGGTGTTGAATATTAAAGTAATAAAGTAATAAATCTAATAAAAGGTATTTAATCAAGTATTATATATCATATTGTATATTAAATTACTTACAATTATTATTAATAATTGCATTCAGAATGAGATAGTGAGAATTGAGATATTTTTAAAAGTGTTCTCAAAATAGAAATGAGGATTATATAATTTATTAATATTATAGATAATATTCTTACTATCTAACATGTTTATTAATAGTATATATTAGAAGTATATTATAAGTATTATAAATATATATATATATATATATATATATATATATATATATATATATATATATATATATGTATATATATATATATATGTGTATGTGTGTGGGTGTGTGTTTGTGCGTGTGTGTGTTTTCGTATGTGTATGTGAGGTGTATTAGTATATTTGTAAATAATATATTAATTAGTCAGAGTCATGATTTTATATGGGTGATGGTATTTATGATTTCTATGTAATATTTACCCTCGAATACATTTCTAAATGAATATAAACTTTGAGACAGAGAGCAGTGTATAAATAGACTTATTTTATTTCGTTAGACGGTAATTAGATTAATAGAAACGGTTGATACATTTATCAATATTGTAACTGAGGAAATCTATTACTTTTACAGGACATATTAATAATTCACTAGGTTGTGAGTAGCCGAAATTAAAGCAAGTGTGTCTTTAGAATATGAATGTGGACTTGGTAGCAGGTGTTTGCAATATTGAGGTGATCAATACCATTGTGTGATATTTATCAACTTGTACACGCAAACTCTGGTAATATGTACACTATACACTGTACACTGTACAGTGTACAGTATACAGTGTACAGCCGGCTTCCTTATTACGTATAATAAATAATAATATCTCAACATTCATATTCAGTAAATTGATATTATATTATTATATATCAATTATATTCATTTATTATTAAATAACTGATAAATAATAAATTAATCTTATTGTTGCATCTCCCTATCCACTCTTTCATTCTCTTTCACGTTCTTTCAAAGTTGCTTTCCAATATCTACCTAACTCTCTACTATTACATAGTTTGTGTATTCTCTCGTAATGTTAGTTACTCATTACAATCTCACAATTCCAATAGCAAACAATTACAGAAATCCAATGAACAGAACACTACAAACTGTGCAGTTTGGTCTTCTGAATTATATATTTAGTATATTGTATAATTATTTAGTGTTTAGTGTACAGTATACAGTGTACAATGTTTGCTCTACACTATATATTGTAAAATGTGTAGTATAAACAATACATTGTATATTATTTATTATACACTACATTGTAAACATTTGAAATTCAAATCTATAAATTGATACGTTTGTATTCTGAATAAAAATGGCTATACAACGAGGTGGTCAAGTGGTCAGATATATAGTGGTCAGATATATAGTGGTCAGATATATAGTGATCAGATATATAGTGATCAGATATATAGTGGTCAGATATATAGTGATCAGATATATAGTGATCATAAATATAGTGGTCAGATATATAGTGGTCAGATATATAGTTGTCAAATATATAGTTGTCAGATACCGAGTGGTCAAGTAGCCGTCAATTGAGTGGTCAACAAGTGGCTATGTGAACAAGGTCACGATATATCGTGCATATATATCATGAAATGAATTCACTCATAATTATATATCATGAAATGAATTCACTCATAATAAGAAATGATACGTGGCATATGAAATTAGGTTGTACACTGTACAGTGTATAATGTACACCGTACAGTGTATAGTGTACACCGTACAGTGTATAGTGTACACCGTGAAGTGTATAGTGTACACCGTACAGTGTATAGTGTACACCGTGAAGTGTATAGTGTACACCGTACAGTGTATAGTGTACACCGTGAAGTGTATAGTGTACACCGTACAGTGTATAGTGTACACCGTACAGTGTATAGTGTACACCGTGAAGTGTATAGTGTACACCGTACAGTGTATAATGTACACCGTACAGTGAACAGTGTACAACATACAGTGTGTATGTACACTGTACAATGTATAGTGTACACCGTGAAGTGTATAGTGTACACCGTACAGTGTATAGTGTACAACATACAGTGTATAGTGTACAACGTACAGTGAACAGTGTACACCGTACAGTGTATAGTGTACAGTGTACACTATACACTATATACTGTACACCATACACAATCACTATACACTATACATTATAAACAGTACAGTTTATAGTGTACATTGCACACTGTACTCTGTACACAATATACCAGCAACGTACAGTGTACGTCTTACACTATACATTGTATACCATACAGTATATAGTATACAGTGTACATTCTACAATATACAATGTACACCATATACCATCACTGTACACTGTACACTGTATGGTCTACACTGTACATATTATATATGTAATATATAATAGATTAAGTTAATAATGATGTTGGTATATATGCAATATAATGAGATTGTCATATGAATATAAAATGGAAGAATGAATAAATATAATAATATAACATATAACATTTATATGAATAATTGTATATATAAATACACACACACACACATATATATAATTATATATATATATATATATATATGTATATATGTATATATATATATATATATATATATATATATACATATATACACACATATATATATATATATATATATATATATATATGTATATATATATATATATATATACACACATATATATATATATATATATATATATATATATATGTATATATATATATATATATATATATACATATATATATATATATATATATATATATATATATGTGTGTGTATATGTATATATATATATATATATATATATATATATATACATATATACACATATATATATATATATATATATATATATATATATATATATATGTATATATGTATATATAAATGTGCTTTATCTACAAATCAAACTACTTTGCTTGCCAACAACAACATCACCATATTAGTATACACCTATCCAATATCCCACACCCCATCCCCACACTCCTAACCCAACCCTATATCCACATCCCCATCTCAAATCAAACCCACTTACCTTCGAGATTGTGGCATTCTCTGAAGAGATTAGCATACTCTAGAAACAACACAATCACCACTTCGTACTTCACTTTCCGTCCATCTGAACCACTCTTGTAATAATCAAAAACAGCTGCAGGAGATTCGTAGTGAAGTTCCGTCCATATTCTCGTGACATTGGCTAACGGTTTATGTCTCCTTTCGTAACGGATTGCCATGTAACTGTCGGTATCGTACGGCTGTATAACGGTGCTGGTATTCACAGCTCTACTCACGTTACGGATAATCTGAGTCCGGTTGAATGCGCGGTACTCCCAGTAATCCGTTGTAACAGCAACAATTAACAGAATGCTAACGTTACCAGCAAACACAATAGTAGAGAACTGACACAATTTGTCCATAACTCGCTACACATCTTACTGTATTCATCTGCGTGATATATTCCAATTAGTGAGTGATTAAAATAAGCTAAGATAAAGTTTTTTATAGAAAATACAATGCGTATCTAAAAGTTGTTCAAAACATAAAATGATAAATATACAGTGAAAGTTGACATTTAATCACGGCTCATCTCATAAGTTCGTGGTATTATTATAAGAGGATATCATTTGGTTGTTAAGTTCGTTTACTGTTTATTTTATATAGAGGTTAAATAAAAGCATTGCATTAATTAGAATTGTTCATATAACTTGATCTGACTTTACATTTACATTTTTGAGCTTTACATTAGAATATATTGACCCTTTAAATTCACACTTTTGACCCTTTACATTCACACTCTTGACCCATTACATTAAAACTCTTGACTATTTATATTCACAATCTTGACCCTTTACATTCACAATCTTGATACTTTACATTCATACTATTGACCCTTTACATTCACTTTTTTGACTCTTTACATTCACAATCTTGACCCTTTACATTCACACTCTTGACCCTTTACATTCACTTTTTTGACCCTTTACATTCACAATCTTGACCCTTTACATTCACACTCTTGACCCTTTATATTCACAATCTTGACCCTTTACATTCACACTCTTGACCCTTCACATTCATACTCTTGACCCTTTACATTCACTTTTTTGACCCTTTACATTCACAATCTTGACCCTTTACATTCACACTCTTGACCCTTTACATTCACTTTGTTGACTCTTTACATTCACAATCTTAACCCTTTACATTCACACTCTTGACCCTTTACATTCATTTTTTTGACCCTTTACATTCACGATATTGACCCTTTACATTCACACTCTCGACCCTTTACATTCACACTCTTGACCCTTTACATTCACACTCTTGACCCTTTACATTCACACTCTTGACCCTTTACATTCACACTCTTGACCCATTACATTCTCACTCTTGACTCTTTACATTAACACTCTTGGTCCTTTACATTCACACTCTTGACCCTTTACATTCATACTCTTGACCCTTTACATTCACTTTTTTGACCCTTTACATTCACAATCATGACCCTTTACATTCACACTCTTGACCCTTTACATTAACACTCTTGGTCCTTTACATTCACATTCTTGACCCTTTACATTCATACTCTTGACCCTTTACATTAACTTTTTTGACCCTTTACATTCACAATCTTGACCCTTTACATGCACACTCTTGACCCTTTATATTCACACTCTTGACCCATTACATTCACACTCTTGACCCTTTACATTAACACTATTATTATATTATATTAATAATAATAATAAACCAAACACAAATTATTTAATTTATTAAATAAAATAAACTGGTTAAGATTCAAGAGATATAAATACTATGGAATAGACAATGGAATATACAATGGAGCTTATGTAATAAACAATGGAATAATTAATGGAGCTTATAGAATAGATAATGGAATAGACAATGGAGCTTATGTAATAGACAATGGAATAATTAATGGAGTTATAGAATAGACAATGGAATAACTAATGGAGCTTATGAAATAGACTATGGAATAACTAATAGAGCTTATGGAATACACAATGGAATAACTAATGGAGCTTATAGAATAAACTATGGAATAACTAATGGAGCTTATAGAATAGACTATGGAATATACTCTGGAATAGACTCTGGAATAACTAATGGAGCTTATGGAATAGACTATGGAATAATTAATGGAGCTTATGGAATAGACTATGGAATAACTAATGGAGCTTATGTAATAGACTATGGAATAACTAATGGAGCTTATGGAATAGACTATGAAATGACTAATGGAGCTTATGGAATAGACTATGGAATAACTAATGGAGCTTATGGAATAGACTATGGAATAACTAATGGAGCTTATGGAATAGACTATGGAATAGACTATGGAATAACTAATGTAGCTTATGGAATGGACAATGGAATAATTAATGGAGCTTATGGAATAGACAATGGAATAACTAATGTAATAACTAATGGAGCTTATGGAATAGACAATGGAATAACTAATGGAGCTTATGGAATAGACTATGGAATAACTAATGGAGCTTATGGAATAGACTATGGAATAGACTATGGAATAACTAATGTAGCTTATGGAATGGACAATGGAATAATTAATGGAGCTTATGGAATAGACAATGGAATAACTAATGTAATAACTAATGGAGCTTATGGAATAGACAATGGAATAACTAATGGAGCTTATGGAATAGACATTGGAATAACTAATGGAGCTTATGGAATGGACAATGGAATAATTAATGGAGCTTATGGAATAGACAATGGAATAACTAATAGAATAACTAATGGAGCTTATGGAATAGACAATGGAATAACTAATGGAGCTTATGGAATAGACAATGGAATAACTAATGGAGCTTATGGAATAGACTATGGAATAACTAATGGAGCTTATGGAATAGACAATGGAATAACTAATGGAGCTTATGGAATAGACTATGGAATAACTAATGGAGCTTATGGAATAGACAATGGAATAACTAATGGAATAACTAATGGAATAACTAATGGAGCTTATGGAATAGACTATGGAATGACTAATGGAGCTTATGGAATAGACTATGGAATAACTAATTGAGCTTATGGAATAGACAATGGAATAACTAATGAAGTTCATGGAATAGACTATGGAATAACTAATGGAGCTTATGGAATAGATTATGGATATTATGGAATAGACTATGGAATAACTAATGGAGCTTATGGAATAGACTATAGAATAACTAATGGAGCTTATGGAATAGACTATGGAATAGACAATGGAATAACTAATTGAGCTTATGTAATAGACTATGGAATAACTAATGGAGCTTATGGAATAGACTATGGAATGACTAATGGAGCTTATGGAATAGACTATGGAATATACTCTGGAATAGACTATAGAATAACTAATGGAGCTTATGGAATAGACTATGGAATAACTAATGGAGCTTATGGAATAGACTATGGAATAACTAATGGAGCTTATAGAATAGACTATGGAATAACTAATGGAGCTTATGGAATAGACTATGGAATAACTAATGGATATTATGGAATAGACTATAGAATAACTAATGGAGCTTATGGAATAGACTATGGAATGACTAATGGAGCTTATGGAATAACTAATGAAGTTTATGGAATAGACAATGGAATAACTAATGGAGCTTATGGAATAGACAATGGAATAACTAATGGATATTATGGAATAGACTATAGAATAACTAATGGATATTATGGAATAGACTATAGAATAACTAATGGAGCTTATGGAATAGACTATGGAATGACTAATGGAGCTTATGGAATAACTAATGAAGTTTATGGAATAGACAATGGAATAACTAATGGAGCTTATGGAATAGATTATGGAATAACTAATGGAGCTTATGGAATAGACTATGGAATAACTAATAGAGCTGATGGAATAGACTATGGAATAACTAATGGAGCTTATGGAATAGACTATGGAATAACTAATGGAGCTTATGGAATAAACTATGGAATAACTAATGGATATTATGGAATAGACTATAGAATAACTAATGGAGCTTATGGAATAGACTATGGAATAACTAATGGAGCTTATGGAATAGACTATGGAATAACTAATGGAGCTTATGGAATAGACTATAGAATAACTAATGGATATTATGGAATAGACTATAGAATAACTAATGGAGCTTATGGAATTGACTATGGAATAACTAATGGAGCTTATGGAATAGACTATGGAATAACTAATGGATATTATGGAATAGACTATGGAATAACTAATGGAGCTTATGGAATAGACAATGGAATAACTAATGGAGCTTATGGAATAGATTATGGAATAACTAATGGAGCTTATGGAATAGACTATGGAATAACTAATAGAGCTGATGGAATAGACTATGGAATAACTAATGGAGCTTATGGAATAGACTATGGAATAACTAATGGAGCTTATGGAATAAACTATGGAATAACTAATGGATATTATGGAATAGACTATAGAATAACTAATGGAGCTTATGGAATAGACTATGGAATAACTAATGGAGCTTATGGAATAGACTATGGAATAACTAATGGAGCTTATGGAATAGACTATAGAATAACTAATGGATATTATGGAATAGACTATAGAATAACTAATGGAGCTTATGGAATTGACTATGGAATAACTAATGGAGCTTATGGAATAGACTATGGAATAACTAATGGATATTATGGAATAGACTATGGAATAACTAATGGAGCTTATGGAATAGACTATAGAATAACTAATGGAGCTTATGGAATAGACTATGGAATAACTAATGGAGCTTATGGAATATACTATGGAATAACTAATGGAGCTTATGGAATAGACTATGGAATAACTAATAGATATTATGGAATAGACTATGGAATAACTAATGGAGCTTATGGAATAGACTATGGAATAACTAATTGAGCTTATGGAATAGACAATGGAATAACTAATGGAGCTTATGGAATAGATTATGGAATAACTAATGGATATTATGGAATAGACTATAGAATAACTAATGGAGCTTATGGAATAGACTATGGAATGACTAATGGACTTATGGAATAGACTATGGAATAACTAATGGAGCTTATGGAATAGACTATGGAATAACTAATGGAGCTTATGGAATAGACTATGGAATAACTAATGGAGCTTATGGAATAGACTATGGAATAACTAATGGAGCTTATGGAATAGACAATGGAATAACTAATGGAGCATATAGAATAGACTATGGAATAACTAATGGAATAACTAATGGAGCTTATAGAATAGACTATGGAATAACTAATGGAGCTTATGGAATAGACTATGGAATAACTAATGGAGCTTATGGAATAGACTATAGAATAACTAATGGAGCTTATGGAATATACTATGGAATAACTAATGGAGCTTATGGAATAGACTATGGAATAACTAATAGATATTATGGAATAGACTATGGAATAACTAATGGATATTATGGAATAGACTATAGAATAACTAATGGAGCTTATGGAATTGACTATGGAATAACTAATGGAGCTTATGGAATAGACTATGGAATAACTAATGGATATTATGGAATAGACTATGGAATAACTAATGGAGCTTATGGAATAGACTATAGAATAACTAATGGAGCTTATGGAATAGACTATGGAATAACTAATGGAGCTTATGGAATAGACAATGGAATAACTAATGAAGTTTATGGAATAGACAATGGAATAACTAATGGAGCTTATGGAATAGACTATGGAATAACTAATGGATCATATAGAATAGACTATGGAATAACTAATGGAATAACTAATGGAGCTTATAGAATAGACTATGGAATAACTAATAGAGCTGATGGAATAGACTATGGAATAACTAATGGAGCTTATGGAATAGACTATGGAATAACTAATGGAGCTTATGGAATAGACTATGGAATAACTAATGGATATTATGGAATAGACTATGGAATAACTAATGGAGCTTATGGAATAGACTATGGAATAACTAATGGAGCTTATGGAATAGACTATGGAATAACTAATGGAGCTTATGGAATAGACTATAGAATAACTAATGGATATTATGGAATAGACTATGGAATAACTAATGGATATTATGGAATATACTATAGAATAACTAATGGAGCTTATGGAATAGACTATGGAATAACTAATGGAGCTTATGGAATAGACTATAGAATAACTAATGGATATTATGGAATAGACTATAGAATAACTAATGGATATTATGGAATAGACTATAGAATAACTAATGGAGCTTATGGAATAGACTATGGAATAACTAATGGATATTATGGAATAGACTATAGAATAACTAATGGAGCTTATGGAATTGACTATGGAATAACTAATGGAGCTTATGGAATAGACTATGGAATAACTAATGGATATTATGGAATAGACTATGGAATAACTAATGGAGCTTATGGAATAGACTATAGAATAACTAATGGAGCTTATGGAATAGACTATGGAATAACTAATGGAGCTTATGGAATATACTATGGAATAACTAATGGAGCTTATGGAATAGACTATGGAATAACTAATGGATATTATGGAATAGACTATAGAATAACTAATGGAGCTTATGGAATAGACTATGGAATAACTAATGGATATTATGGAATAAACTATGGAATAACTAATGGAGCTTATATAATAGACTATGGAATAACTAATGGATATTATGGAATAGACTATAGAATAACTAATGGAGCTTATAGAATAGACTATGATATAACTAATGGAGCTTATGGAATAGACTATGGAATAACTAATGGATATTTTAGAATAGACTATGGAATAACTAATGGATATTATGGAATAGACTATAGAATAACTAATGAAGCTTATGGAATAGACTATGGAATAACTAATGGAGATTATGGAATAGACTATGGAATAACTAATGGAGCTTATGTAATAGACTATGGAATAACTAATGGAGCTGATGGAATAGACTATGGAATAACTAATGGAGCTTATGGAATAGACCATGGAATAACTAATGGAGCTTATGGAATAGACTATGGAATGACTAATGGAGCTTATGGAATAGACAATGGAATAACTAATGAAGTTTATGGAATAGACAATGGAATGACTAATGGAGCTTATGGAATAGACTATGGAATGACTAATGGAGCTTATGGAATAGACAATGGAATAACTAATGGAGCTTATGGAATAGACTATGGAATAACTAATGGAATAACTAATGGAGCTTATAGAATAGACTATGGAATAACTAATGGAGCTTATAGAATAGACTATGGAATAACTAATGGAGCTTATGGAATAGACTATGGAATAACTAATGGAGCTTACGGAATAGACTATGGAATAACTAATGGATATTATGGAATAGACTATGGAATAACTAATGGAGCTTATGGAATAGACTATGGAATAACTAATGGAGCTTATGGAATAGACTATGGAATAACTAATGGATATTATGGAATAGACTATAGAATAACTAGTGGAGCTTATGGAATAGACTATGAAATAACTAATGGAGCTTATGGAATAGACTATAGAATAACTAATGGATATTATGGAATAGACTATAGAATAACTAATGGATATTATGGAATAGACAATGGAATAACTAATGGAGCTTATGGAATAGACTATAGAATAACTAATGGAGCTTATGGAATAGACTATGGAATAACTAATGGAGCATATAGAATAGACTATGGAATAACTAATGGAATAACTAATGGAGCTTATATAATAGACTATGGAATAACTAATAGAGCTGATGGAATAGACTATGGAATAACTAATGGAGCTTATGGAATAGACTATGGAATAACTAATGGAGCTTACGGAATAGACTATGGAATAACTAATGGATATTATGGAATAGACTATGGAATAACTAATGGAGCTTATGGAATAGACTATGGAATAACTAATGGAGCTTATGGAATAGACTATGGAATAACTAATGGATATTATGGAATAGACTATGGAATAACTAATGGAGCTTATGGAATAGACTATGGAATAACTAATGGACCTTATGGAATAGACTATAGAATAACTAATTGAGCTTATGGAATAGACAATGGAATAACTAATGGACCTTATGGAATAGACTATAGAATAACTAATGGAGCTTATGGAATGGACAATGGAATAATTAATGGAGCTTATAGAATAGACAATTGAATAACTAATGGAATAACTAATGGAGTTTATGGAATAGACTATGGAATAACTAATGGAGCTTATGGAATAGACTATGGAATAACTAATGGACTTATGGAATAGACTATGGAATAACTAATGGAGCTTATGGAATAGACTATGGAATAACTAATTGAGCTTATGGAATAGACAATGGAATAACTAATGGAGCTTATGGAATAGACAATGGAATGACTAATGGAGCTTATGGAATAGATTATGGAATAACTAATGGAATAACTAATGGAGCTGATGGAATAGACTATGGAATAACTAATGGAGCTTATGGAATAGATTATGGAATAACTAATGGAGCTTATGGAATAGACAATGGAATAACTAATGGAGCTTATGGAATAGACTATGGAATAACTAATGGAGCTTATGGAATAGACTATGGAATAACTAATGGATATTATGGAATAGACTATAGAATAACTAATGGAGCTTATGGAATAGATTATGGAATAACTATTGGATATTATGGAATAGACTATGGAATAACTAATGGAGCTGATGGAATAGACTATGGAATAACTAATGGAGCTTATGGAATAGATTATGGAATAACTAATGGAGCTTATGGAATAGACAATGGAATAACTAATGGAGATTATGGAATAGACTATGGAATAACTAATGGATATTATGGAATAGACTATAGAATAACTAGTGGAGCTTATGGAATAGACTATGGAATAACTAATGGAGCTTATGGAATAGACTATAGAATAACTAATGGATATTATGGAATAGACTATAGAATAACTAATGGATATTATGGAATAGACTATGGAATAACTAATGGAGCTTATGGAATAGACAATGGAATAACTAATGAAGTTTATGGAATAGACTATGGAATAACTAATGGATATTATGGAATAGACTATAGAATAACTAATGGAGCTTATAGAATAGACTATGGAATAACTAATGAAGTTTATGGAATAGACTATGGAATAACTAATGGATATTATGGAATAGACTATAGAATAACTAGTGGAGCTTATGGAATAGACTATGGAATAACTAATGGAGCTTATGGAATAGACAATGGAATAACTAATGGAGATTATGGAATAGACTATGGAATAACTAATAGATATTATGGAATAGACTATGGAATAACTAATGGATCATATAGAATAGACTATGGAATAACTAATGGAATAACTAATGGAGCTTATAGAATAGACTATGGAATAACTAATAGAGCTGATGGAATAGACTATGGAATAACTAATGGAGCTTATGGAATAGACTATGGAATAACTAATGGAGCTTATGGAATAGACTATGGAATAACTAATGGATATTATGGAATAGACTATGGAATAACTAATGGAGCTTATGGAATAGACTATGGAATAACTAATGGAGCTTATGGAATAGACTATGGAATAACTAATGGATATTATGGAATATACTATAGAATAACTAATGGAGCTTATGGAATAGACTATGGAATAACTAATGGAGCTTATGGAATAGACTATAGAATAACTAATGGATATTATGGAATAGACTATAGAATAACTAATGGATATTATGGAATAGACTATAGAATAACTAATGGAGCTTATGGAATAGACTATGGAATAACTAATGGATATTATGGAATAGACTATAGAATAACTAATGGAGCTTATGGAATTGACTATGGAATAACTAATGGAGCTTATGGAATAGACTATGGAATAACTAATGGATATTATGGAATAGACTATGGAATAACTAATGGAGCTTATGGAATAGACTATAGAATAACTAATGGAGCTTATGGAATAGACTATGGAATAACTAATGGAGCTTATGGAATATACTATGGAATAACTAATGGAGCTTATGGAATAGACTATGGAATAACTAATGGATATTATGGAATAGACTATAGAATAACTAATGGAGCTTATGGAATAGACTATGGAATAACTAATGGATATTATGGAATAAACTATGGAATAACTAATGGAGCTTATATAATAGACTATGGAATAACTAATGGATATTATGGAATAGACTATAGAATAACTAATGGAGCTTATAGAATAGACTATGATATAACTAATGGAGCTTATGGAATAGACTATGGAATAACTAATGGATATTTTAGAATAGACTATGGAATAACTAATGGATATTATGGAATAGACTATAGAATAACTAATGAAGCTTATGGAATAGACTATGGAATAACTAATGGAGATTATGGAATAGACTATGGAATAACTAATGGAGCTTATGTAATAGACTATGGAATAACTAATGGAGCTGATGGAATAGACTATGGAATAACTAATGGAGCTTATGGAATAGACCATGGAATAACTAATGGAGCTTATGGAATAGACTATGGAATAAATAATGGAGCTTATGGAATAGACTATGGAATAACTAATGGAGCTTATGGAATAGACTATGGAATAACTAATTTAGCTTATGGAATAGACAATGGAATAACTAATGGAGCTTATGGAATAGACTATGAAATAACTAATGGAGCTTATGGAATAGACCATGGAATAACTAATGGAGCTTATGGAATAGACTATGGAATGACTAATGGAGCTTATGGAATAGACAATGGAATAACTAATGAAGTTTATGGAATAGACAATGGAATAACTAATGGAGCTTATGGAATAGACTATGGAATAACTAATGGAGCATATAGAATAGACTATGGAATAACTAATGGAATAACTAATGGAGCTTATAGAATAGACTATGGAATAACTAATGGAGCTTATGGAATAACTAATGGAATAACTAATGGAGCTTATAGAATAGACTATGGAATAACTAATGGAGCTTATGGAATAGACTATGGAATAACTAATGGAGCTTACGGAATAGACTATGGAATAACTAATGGATATTATGGAATAGACTATGGAATAACTAATGGAGCTTATGGAATAGACTATGGAATAACTAATGGAGCTTATGGAATAGACTATGGAATAACTAATGGATATTATGGAATAGACTATAGAATAACTAGTGGAGCTTATGGAATAGACTATGAAATAACTAATGGAGCTTATGGAATAGACTATAGAATAACTAATGGATATTATGGAATAGACTATAGAATAACTAATGGATATTATGGAATAGACTATAGAATAACTAATGGATATTATGGAATAGACAATGGAATAACTAATGGAGCTTATGGAATAGACTATAGAATAACTAATGGAGCTTATGGAATAGACTATGGAATAACTAATGGAGCATATAGAATAGACTATGGAATAACTAATGGAATAACTAATGGAGCTTATATAATAGACTATGGAATAACTAATAGAGCTGATGGAATAGACTATGGAATAACTAATGGAGCTTATGGAATAGACTATGGAATAACTAATGGAGCTTACGGAATAGACTATGGAATAACTAATGGATATTATGGAATAGACTATGGAATAACTAATGGAGCTTATGGAATAGACTATGGAATAACTAATGGAGCTTATGGAATAGACTATGGAATAACTAATGGATATTATGGAATAGACTATGGAATAACTAATGGAGCTTATGGAATAGACTATGGAATAACTAATGGACCTTATGGAATAGACTATAGAATAACTAATTGAGCTTATGGAATAGACAATGGAATAACTAATGGACCTTATGGAATAGACTATAGAATAACTAATGGAGCTTATGGAATGGACAATGGAATAATTAATGGAGCTTATAGAATAGACAATTGAATAACTAATGGAATAACTAATGGAGTTTATGGAATAGACTATGGAATAACTAATGGAGCTTATGGAATAGACTATGGAATAACTAATTGACTTATGGAATAGACTATGGAATAACTAATGGAGCTTATGGAATAGACTATGGAATAACTAATTGAGCTTATGGAATAGACAATGGAATAACTAATGGAGCTTATGGAATAGACAATGGAATGACTAATGGAGCTTATGGAATAGATTATGGAATAACTAATGGAATAACTAATGGAGCTGATGGAATAGACTATGGAATAACTAATGGAGCTTATGGAATAGATTATGGAATAACTAATGGAGCTTATGGAATAGACAATGGAATAACTAATTGAGCTTATGGAATAGACAATGGAATAACTAATGGAGCTTATGGAATAGACAATGGAATGACTAATGGAGCTTATGGAATAGATTATGGAATAACTAATGGAATAACTAATGGAGCTGATGGAATAGACTATGGAATAACTAATGGAGCTTATGGAATAGATTATGGAATAACTAATTGAGCTTATGGAATAGACAATGGAATAACTAATGGAGCTTATGGAATAGACAATGGAATGACTAATGGAGCTTATGGAATAGATTATGGAATAACTAATGGAATAACTAATGGAGCTGATGGAATAGACTATGGAATAACTAATGGAGCTTATGGAATAGATTATGGAATAACTATTGGATATTATGGAATAGACTATGGAATAACTAATGGAGCTGATGGAATAGACTATGGAATAACTAATGGAGCTTATGGAATAGATTATGGAATAACTAATGGAGCTTATGGAATAGACAATGGAATAACTAATGGAGATTATGGAATAGACTATGGAATAACTAATGGATATTATGGAATAGACTATAGAATAACTAGTGGAGCTTATGGAATAGACTATGGAATAACTAATGGAGCTTATGGAATAGACTATAGAATAACTAATGGATATTATGGAATAGACTATAGAATAACTAATGGATATTATGGAATAGACTATGGAATAACTAATGGAGCTTATGGAATAGACAATGGAATAACTAATGAAGTTTATGGAATAGACTATGGAATAACTAATGGATATTATGGAATAGACTATAGAATAACTAATGGAGCTTATAGAATAGACTATGGAATAACTAATGAAGTTTATGGAATAGACTATGGAATAACTAATGGATATTATGGAATAGACTATAGAATAACTAGTGGAGCTTATGGAATAGACTATGGAATAACTAATGGAGCTTATGGAATAGACTATAGAATAACTAATGGATATTATGGAATAGACTATGGAATAACTAATGGATATTATGGAATAGACTATAGAATAACTAATGGAGCTTATGGAATAGACTATGAAATAACTAATGGATATTATGGAATAGACTATGGAATAACTAATGGATATTATGGAATAGACTATAGAATAACTAATGGAGCTTATAGAATAGACTATGGAATAACTAATGGAGCTTATGGAATAGACTATGGAATAACTAATGGACCTTATGGAATAGACTATAGAATAACTAATTGAGCTTATGGAATAGACTATGGAATAGACTATGGAATAGACTATGGAATAACTACTAGAGCTTATGGAATTGACTATAGAATAACTAATGGAGCTTATGGAATAGACTATGGAATAACTAATTGAGCTTATGGAATAGACTATGGAATAGACTATGGAATAGACTATGGAATAACTACTAGAGCTTATGGAATTGACTATAGAATAACTAATGGAGCTTATGGAATAGACTATGGAATAACTAATGGAGCTTATGGAATAGACTATGGAATAACTAATGGAGCTTATGGAATGGACAATGGAATAATTAATGGAGCTTATGGAATGGACAATGGAATAACTAATGGAGTTTATGGAATAGACTATGGAATAACTAATGGAGCTTGTGGAATAGACTATGGAATAACTAATGGATATTATGGAATAGACTATAGAATAACTAATGGAGCTTATGGAATAGACTATGGAATGACTAATGGAGCTTATGGAATAGACTATGGAATAACTAATGGAGCTTATGGAATAGACTATGGAATAACTAATGGAGTTTATGGAATAGACTATGGAATAACTAATGGAGCTTGTGGAATAGACTATGGAATAACTAATGGATATTATGGAATAGACTATAGAATAACTAATGGAGCTTATGGAATAGACTATGGAATGACTAATGGAGCTTATGGAATAGACAATGGAATAACTAATGAAGTTTATGGAATAGACAATGGAATAACTAATGGAGCTTATGGAATAGACTATGGAATAACTAATGGAGCATATAGAATAGACTATGGAATAACTAATGGAGCTTATGGAATAGACTATGGAATAACTAATGGACCTTATGGAATAGACTATAGAATAACTAATTGAGCTTATGGAATAGACTATGGAATAGACTATGGAATAGACTATGGAATAACTACTAGAGCTTATGGAATTGACTATAGAATAACTAATGGAGCTTATGGAATAGACTATGGAATAACTAATGGAGCTTATGGAATAGACTATGGAATAACTAATGGAGCTTATGGAATGGACAATGGAATAATTAATGGAGCTTATGGAATAGACAATGGAATAACTAATAGAGCTTATGGAATGGACAATGGAATAATTAATGGAGCTTATGGAATAGACATTGGAATAACTAATGGAATAACTAATGGAGCTTATGGAATAGACAATGGAATAATTAATGGAGCTTATGGAATAGACATTGGAATAACTAATGGAATAACTAATGGAGCTTATGGAATAGACAATGGAATAACTAATGGAGCTTATGGAATAGACAATGGAATAACTAATAGAGCTTATGGAATGGACAATGGAATAATTAATGGAGCTTATGGAATAGACATTGGAATAACTAATGGAATAACTAATGGAGCTTATGGAATAGACTATGGAATAACTAATGGAGCTTATGGAATAGACTATGGAATAACTAATGGAGCTTATGGAATAGACTATGGAATAACTAATGGAGTTTATGGAATAGACTATGGAATAACTAATGGAGCTTGTGGAATAGACTATGGAATAACTAATGGATATTATGGAATAGACTATAGAATAACTAATGGAGCTTATGGAATAGACTATGGAATGACTAATGGAGCTTATGGAATAGACAATGGAATAACTAATGAAGTTTATGGAATAGACAATGGAATAACTAATGGAGCTTATGGAATAGACTATGGAATAACTAATGGAGCATATAGAATAGACTATGGAATAACTAATGGAGCTTATGGAATAGACTATGGAATAACTAATGGAGTTTATGGAATAGACTATGGAATAACTAATGGAGCTTATGGAATAGACTATGGAATAACTAATGGATATTATGGAATAACTAATGGAGCTTATGGAATAGACTATAGAATAACTAATGGATATTATGGAATAGACTATAGAATAACTAATGGAGCTTATGGAATAGACTATGGAATAACTAATGGAGCATATAGAATAGACTATGGAATAACTAATGGAATAACTAATGGAGCTTATATAATAGACTATGGAATAACTAATAGAGCTGATGGAATAGACTATGGAATAACTAATGGAGCTTATGGAATAGACTATGGAATAACTAATGGAGCTTACGGAATAGACTATGGAATAACTAATGGATATTATGGAATAGACTATGGAATAACTAATGGAGCTTATGGAATAGACTATGGAATAACTAATGGAGCTTATGGAATAGACTATGGAATAACTAATGGATATTATGGAATAGACTATGGAATAACTAATGGAGCTTATGGAATAGACTATGGAATAACTAATGGAGCTTATGGAATAGACTATGGAATAACTAATGGAGCTTATGGAATAGACTATGGAATAACTAATTGAGCTTATGGAATAGACAATGGAATAACTAATGGAGCTTATGGAATAGACAATGGAATGACTAATGGAGCTTATGGAATAGATTATGGAATAACTAATGGAATAACTAATGGAGCTGATGGAATAGACTATGGAATAACTAATGGAGCTGATGGAATAGACTATGGAATAACTAATGGAGCTTATGGAATAGATTATGGAATAACTAATGGAGCTTATGGAATAGACTATGGAATAACTAATGGAGCTTATGGAATAGACTATGGAATAACTAATGGAGCTTATGGAATAGACAATGGAATAACTAATGGAGCTTATGGAATAGATTATGGAATAACTAATGGAATAATTAATGGAGCTTATGGAATAGACTATGGAATAACTAATGGAGCTGATGGAATAGACTATGGAATAACTAATGGAGCTTATGGAATAGATTATGGAATAACTAATGGAGCTTATGGAATAGACAATGGAATAACTAATGGAGCTTATGGAATAGACTATGGAATAACTAATGGAGCTTATGGAATAGATTATGGAATAACTATTGGATATTATGGAATAGACTATGGAATAACTAATGGAGCTGATGGAATAGACTATGGAATAACTAATGGAGCTTATGGAATAGATTATGGAATAACTAATGGAGCTTATGGAATAGACAATGGAATAACTAATGGAGATTATGGAATAGACTATGGAATAACTAATGGATATTATGGAATAGACTATAGAATAACTAGTGGAGCTTATGGAATAGACTATGGAATAACTAATGGAGCTTATGGAATAGACAATGGAATGACTAATGGAGCTTATGGAATAGATTATGGAATAACTAATGGAATAACTAATGGAGCTGATGGAATAGACTATGGAATAACTAATGGAGCTGATGGAATAGACTATGGAATAACTAATGGAGCTTATGGAATAGATTATGGAATAACTAATGGAGCTTATGGAATAGACAATGGAATAACTAATGGAGCTTATGGAATAGATTATGGAATAACTAATGGAATAATTAATGGAGCTTATGGAATAGACTATGGAATAACTAATGGAGCTGATGGAATAGACTATGGAATAACTAATGGAGCTTATGGAATAGATTATGGAATAACTAATGGAGCTTATGGAATAGACAATGGAATAACTAATGGAGCTTATGGAATAGACTATGGAATAACTAATGGAGCTTATGGAATAGATTATGGAATAACTATTGTATATTATGGAATAGACTATGGAATAACTAATGGAGCTGATGGAATAGACTATGGAATAACTAATGGAGCTTATGGAATAGATTATGGAATAACTAATGGAGCTTATGGAATAGACAATGGAATAACTAATGGAGATTATGGAATAGACTATGGAATAACTAATGGAGCTTATGGAATAGATTATGGAATAACTAATGGAGCTTATGGAATAGACAATGGAATAACTAATGGATATTATGGAATAGACTATGGAATAACTAATGGAGCTGATGGAATAGACTATGGAATAACTAATGGAGCTTATGGAATAGATTATGGAATAACTAATGGAGCTTATGGAATAGACAATGGAATAACTAATGGAGATTATGGAATAGACTATGGAATAACTAATGGATATTATGGAATAGACTATAGAATAACTAGTGGAGCTTATGGAATAGACTATGGAATAACTAATGGAGCTTATGGAATAGACAATGGAATGACTAATGGAGCTTATGGAATAGATTATGGAATAACTAATGGAATAACTAATGGAGCTGATGGAATAGACTATGGAATAACTAATGGAGCTGATGGAATAGACTATGGAATAACTAATGGAGCTTATGGAATAGATTATGGAATAACTAATGGAGCTTATGGAATAGACAATGGAATAACTAATGGAGCTTATGGAATAGATTATGGAATAACTAATGGAATAATTAATGGAGCTTATGGAATAGACTATGGAATAACTAATGGAGCTGATGGAATAGACTATGGAATAACTAATGGAGCTTATGGAATAGATTATGGAATAACTAATGGAGCTTATGGAATAGACAATGGAATAACTAATGGAGCTTATGGAATAGACTATGGAATAACTAATGGAGCTTATGGAATAGATTATGGAATAACTATTGTATATTATGGAATAGACTATGGAATAACTAATGGAGCTGATGGAATAGACTATGGAATAACTAATGGAGCTGATGGAATAGACTATGGAATAACTAATGGAGCTTATGGAATAGATTATGGAATAACTAATGGAGCTTATGGAATAGACAATGGAATAACTAATGGAGCTTATGGAATAGATTATGGAATAACTAATGGAATAATTAATGGAGCTTATGGAATAGACTATGGAATAACTAATGGAGCTGATGGAATAGACTATGGAATAACTAATGGAGCTTATGGAATAGATTATGGAATAACTAATGGAGCTTATGGAATAGACAATGGAATAACTAATGGAGCTTATGGAATAGACTATGGAATAACTAATGGAGCTTATGGAATAGATTATGGAATAACTATTGTATATTATGGAATAGACTATGGAATAACTAATGGAGCTTATGGAATAGATTATGGAATAACTAATGGAGCTTATGGAATAGACAATGGAATAACTAATGGAGCTTATGGAATAGACTATGGAATAACTAATGGAGCTTATGGAATAGACTATGGAATAACTAATGGAGCTGATGGAATAGACTATGGAATAACTAATGGAGCTGATGGAATAGACTATGGAATAACTAATGGAGCTTATGGAATAGATTATGGAATAACTAATGGAGCTTATGGAATAGAATATGGAATAACTAATGGATATTATGGAATAGACTATAGAATAACTAGTGGAGCTTATGGAATAGACTATGGAATAACTCATGGATATTATGGAATATACTATAGAATAACTAATGGAGCTTATGGGATAGACTATGGAATAACTAATGGAGCTTATGGAATAGACTATAGAATAACTAATGGATATTATGGAATAGACTATAGAATAACTAATGGATATTATGGAATAGACTATGGAATAACTAATGGAGCTTATGGAATAGACAATGGAATAACTAATGAAGTTTATGGAATAGACTATGGAATAACTAATGGATATTATGGAATAGACTATGGAATAACTAATGGATATTATGGAATAGACAATGGAATAACTAGTGGAGCTTATGGAATAGACCATGGAATAACTAATGGAGCTTATGGAATAGACTATAGAATAACTAATGGATATTATGGAATAGACTATGGAATAACTAATGGATATTATGGAATAGACTATAGAATAACTAATGGAGCTTATAGAATAGACTATGGAATAACTAATGGAGCTTATGGAATAGACTATGGAATAACTAATGGACCTTATGGAATAGACTATAGAATAACTAATTGAGCTTATGGAATAGACAATGGAATAACTAATGAAGTTTATGGAATAGACTATGGAATGACTAATGGAGCTTATGGAATAGACAATGGAATAACTAATGAAGTTTATGGAATAGACTATGGAATAACTAATGGATATTATGGAATAGACAATGGAATAACTAATGAAGTTTATGGAATAGACTATGGAATAACTAATGGATATTATGGAATAGACTATGGAATAACTAATGGAGCTTATGGAATAGACTATGGAATAACTAATGGAGCTTATGGAATAGACTATGGAATAACTAATGGATATTATGGAATAGACAATGGAATAACTAGTGGAGCTTATGGAATAGACCATGGAATAACTAATGGAGCTTATGGAATAGACTATAGAATAACTAATGGATATTATGGAATAGACTATGGAATAACTAATGGATATTATGGAATAGACTATAGAATAACTAATGGAGCTTATAGAATAGACTATGGAATAACTAATGGAGCTTATGGAATAGACTATGGAATAACTAATGGACCTTATGGAATAGACTATAGAATAACTAATTGAGCTTATGGAATAGACAATGGAATAACTAATGGATATTATGGAATAGACAATGGAATAACTAATGAAGTTTATGGAATAGACTATGGAATAACTAATGGAGCTTGTGGAATAGACTATGGAATAACTAATGGATATTATGGAATAGACTATAGAATAACTAATGGAGCTTATGGAATAGACTATGGAATAACTAATGGAGCTTATGGAATAGACTATGGAATAACTAATGGAGCTTATGGAATAGACTATGGAATAACTAATGGAGTTTATGGAATAGACTATGGAATAACTAATGGAGTTTATGGAATAGACTATGGAATAACTAATGGAGCTTGTGGAATAGACAATGGAATAACTAATGAAGTTTATGGAATAGACTATGGAATAACTAATGGAGCTTATGGAATAGACTATGGAATAATTAATGGAGTTTATGGAATAGACTATGGAATGACTAATGGAGCTTATGGAATAGACAATGGAATAACTAATGAAGTTTATGGAATAGACTATGGAATAACTAATGGAGCTTATGGAATAGACTATGGAATAACTAATGGAGTTTATGGAATAGACTATGGAATAACTAATGGAGCTTATGGAATAGACTATGGAATAACTAATGGATATTATGGAATAACTAATGGAGCTTATGGAATAGACTATGAAATAACTAATGGAGCTTATGGAATAGACTATGGAATAACTAATGGAGCTTATGGAATAGACTATGGAATAACTAATGGAGCTTATGGAATAGACTATGGAATAACTAATGGATATTATGGAATAACTAATGGAGCTTATGGAATAGACTATGGAATGACTAATGGAGCTTATGGAATGGACAATGGAATAATTAATGGAGCTTATGGAATAGACTATGGAATAACTAATGGAGTTTATGGAATAGACTATGGAATAACTAATGGAGCTTATGGAATAGACTATGGAATAACTAATGGAGTTTATGGAATAGACTATGGAATAACTAATGGAGC
>OZ038316.1:654454-722441 GCA_964035775.1 Osedax frankpressi | reverse complement strand
TCAAGAAAAACTATGTCGATATGAACAGGGTAGGTTACATATGGATTAATAGGACTTAATGAATGGTTAATAAGGGTTAATGAGCAAATAAGGGATAATGAGGTATTAATGGAGGTATTAATGAGGTAGTAAAAGGTATAATATTATTGACAGCTAACAAAATGAATCGAATTTAATTTGTATAATAAACTCAACATTATTATATGAAAATACTTTCAAATGACTCCAATCCTATTTATTTTAACCCTCGTAAGTTGTATATGACCCAAAACACCCAATAACACTTTAAAAACCCATAAACATGGTAGAATGATGGTTCAACACCCCTTCATCTCGCATCATCTAATGGTTACTACAAAATTGGAACACTTCTACTTGAAAGAGGAGCAAATATTAATAAATCCGACAATGAGCTGATGACTGCTACCCATAAGTTTGTTTAATGGTGGTAGCTAATATTTTCAAATAAAAGAAAGGTAGAGGTAATATAGTTTGACGTCAACATTTAGATAGATTTTTGTCTAGTTAAGAATATGAAGTAGTAAGTTTTGAAAATATAGTATAATGTGGTTGTTGAATATTTATGACTTATTTAATTAAATTATTAGAATTACTTTGATTTATAATTTATGATTTGTCTAGAGTAGTTACAATGTATAATTTAATTATTATTAAACTAAATATATGCTGTTTATATTTATGTTTACATTACCATCAGTATCATCTACATTACCATCCTCTATATTACCATCAGTATCCTCTATATTACCATCAGTATCCTCTACATTACCATCAGTACCCTCTTTATTACCATCAGTATCCTCTACATTACCATCAGTATCTTCTACATTACAATCCTCTACATTACCATCAGTATCTTCTATATTACCATCAGTATCATCTACATTACCATCCTCTACATTACCATCAGTATCTTCTATATTACCATCAGTATCATCTACATTACCATCCTCTACATTACCATCAGTATCATCTACATTACCATCCTCTACATTACCATCAGTATCTTCTATATTACCATCAGTATCATCTACATTACCATCCTCTACATTACCATCAGTATCATCTACATTACCATCCTCTACATTACCATCAGTATCTTCTACATTACCATCAGTATCATCTACATTATCATCCTCTATATTACCATCAGTATCCTCTACATTACCATCAGTATCATCTACATTACCACCCTCTTTATTACCATCAGTATCTTCTACATTACCATCAGTATCATCTACATTACCATCCTCTACATTACCATCAGTATCATCTACATTACCACCCTCTTTATTACCATCAGTATCTTCTACATTACCATCAGTATCCTCTCCATTGCCATCAGTATATTCTACATTACCATCAGTATACTCTACATTACAATCAGTATCATCTACATTACCATCAGTATCTTCTACATTACCATCAGTATCTTCTACATTACCATTAGTATCATCTACATTACCATCCTCTACATTACCATCAGTATCCTCTACATTACTATCAGTATCCTCTCCATTGCCATCAGTATATTCTACATTACCATCAGTATACTCTATATTACAATCAGTATCATCTACATTACCATCAGTATCTTCTACATTACCATCAGTATCATCTACATTACCATCCTCTATATTACCATCAGTATCCTCTACATTACCATCAGTATCCTCTACATTACCATCAGTATCCTCTACATTACCATCCTCTACATTACCATCAGGATCCTCTACATTACCATCAGTATCCTCTACATTACCATCAGTATCCTCTACATTACCATCAGGATCCTCAACATTACCATCAGTATCATCTACATTACCATCAGTATCTTCTACATTACCATCAGTATCATCTACATTACCATCAGTATCATCTACATTGCCATCCTCTACATTACTATCAGTATCCTCTACATTACCATCAGTATCCTCTACATTACCATCAGTATCCTCTACATTACCATCAGTATCCTCTACATTACCATCCTCTACATTACCATCAGGATCCTCTACATTACCATCAGTATCCTCTATATTACCATCAGTATCCTCTACATTACCATCAGGATCCTCTACATTACCATCAGTATCCTCTATATTACCATCAGTATCTTCTACATTACCATCCTCTATATTACCATCAGGATCCTCTACATTACCATCCTCTACATTACCATCAGGATCCTCTACATTACCATCAGTATCCTCTACATTACCATCAGTATCCTCTACATTACCATCAGTATCATCTACATTACCATCCTCTATATTACCATCAGTATCCTCTACATTACCATCAGTATCCTCTACATTACCATCAGTATCCTCTACATTACCATCCTCTACATTACCATCAGGATCCTCTACATTACCATCAGTATCTTCTACATTACCATCAGTATCATCTACATTACCATCCTCTATATTACCATCAGTATCCTCTACATTACCATCAGTATCCTCTACATTACCATCAGTATCCTCTACATTACCATCCTCTACATTACCATCAGGATCCTCTACATTACCATCAGTATCCTCTACATTACCATCAGTATCCTCTACATTACCATCAGTATCCTCTACATTACCATCAGGATCCTCAACATTACCATCAGTATCATCTACATTACCATCAGTATCTTCTACATTACCATCAGTATCTTCTACATTACCATCAGTATCATCTACATTACCATCAGGATCCTCTACATTACCATCAGTATCCTCTACATTACCATCAGTATCCTCTACATTACCATCAGTATCCTCTACATTACCATCAGGATCCTCTATATTACCATCAGTATCCTCTACATTACCATCAGCATCCTCTACATTACCATCAGTATCTTCTACATTACCATCAGTATCATCTACATTACCATCATCTACATTACTATCAGTATCCTCAACATTACCATCAGTATCATCTACATTACCATCAGTATCTTCTACATTACCATCCTCTACATTACCATCATCTACATTACTATCAGTATCCTCAACATTACCATCAGTATCATCTACATTACCATCAGTATCTTCTACATTACCATCCTCTATATTACCATCAGGATCTTCTACATTACCATCCTCAACATTACCATCAGTATCTTCTACATTACCATCAGTATCATCTACATTACCATCCTCTATATTACCATCAGTATCCTCTACATTACCATCAGCATCCTCTACATTACCATCAGTATCTTCTACATTACCATCAGTATCATCTACATTACCATCATCTACATTACTATCAGTATCCTCAACATTACCATCAGTATCATCTACATTACCATCAGTATCTTCTACATTACCATCCTATATATTACCATCAGGATCTTCTACATTACCATCCTCAACATTACCATCAGTATCTTCTACATTACCATCCTCTACATTACCATCATCTACATTACTATCAGTATCCTCAACATTACCATCAGTATCATCTACATTACCATCAGTATCTTCTACATTACCATCCTCTATATTACCATCATCTACATTACTATCAGTATCCTCAACATTACCATCAGTATCATCTACATTACCATCAGTATCTTCTACATTACCATCCTCTACATTACCATCATCTACATTACTATCAGTATCCTCAACATTACCATCAGTATCATCTACATTACCATCAGTATCTTCTACATTACCATCCTCTATATTACCATCAGGATCTTCTACATTACCATCCTCAACATTACCATCAGTATCTTCTACATTACCATCAGTATCATCTACATTACCATCCTCTATATTACCATCAGTATCCTCTACATTACCATCAGTATCCTCTACATTACCATCAGTATCCTCTACATTACCATCAGGATCCTCTACATTACCATCAGGATCCTCTATATTACCATCAGTATCCTCTACATTACCATCAGCATCCTCTACATTACCATCAGTATCTTCTACATTACCATCAGTATCATCTACATTACCATCATCTACATTACTATCAGTATCCTCAACATTACCATCAGTATCATCTACATTACCATCAGTATCTTCTACATTACCATCAGTATCATCTACATTACCATCAGTATCCTCTACATTACCATCAGTATCTTCTACATTACCATCAGTATCTTCTACATTACCATCAGTATCATCTACATTACCATCAGTATCATCTACATTACCATCAGGATCTTCTACATTACCATCCTCTACATTACCATCAGGATCTTCTACATTACCATCCTCTATATTACCATCAGTATCCTCTACATTACCATCAGCATCCTCTACATTACCATCAGTATCTTCTACATTACCATCAGTATCATCTACATTACCATCATCTACATTACTATCAGTATCCTCAACATTACCATCAGTATCATCTACATTACCATCAGTATCCTCTACATTACCATCAGTATCTTCTACATTACCATCAGTATCTTCTACATTACCATCAGTATCATCTACATTACCATCATCTACATTACTATCAGTATCCTCAACATTACCATCAGTATCATCTACATTACTATCAGTATCCTCTCCATTGCCATCAGTATATTCTACATTACCATCAGTATACTCTATATTACAATCAGTATCTTCTACATTACCATCAGTATCTTCTACATTACCATCAGTATCATCTACATTACCATCAGTATCATCTACATTACCATCAGGATCTTCTACATTACCATCCTCTACATTACCATCAGGATCTTCTACATTACCATCCTCTATATTACCATCAGGATCTTCTACATTACCATCCTCTACATTACCATCAGTATCCTCTATATTACTATCAGTATCCTCTACATTACTATCAGTATCCTCTTCAGTACCATCAGTATCCTCTACATTACCATCAGTATATTCTACATTACCATCAGTATACTCTATATTACAATCAGTATCTTCTACATTACCATCAGTATCTTCTACATTACCATCAGTATCATCTACATTACCATCAGTATCATCTACATTACCATCAGGATCTTCTACATTACCATCCTCTACATTACCATCAGTATCTTCTACATTACCATCAGTATCTTCTACATTACCATCAGTATCCTCTACATTACTATCAGTATCCTCTTCAGTACCATCAGGATCTTCTACATTACCATCCTCTATATTACCATCAGGATCTTCTACATTACCATCCTCTACATTACCATCAGTATCTTCTACATTACCATCAGTATCTTCTACATTACCATCAGTATCGTCTACATTACTATCAGTATCCTCTTCAGTACCATCAGGATCTTCTACATTACCATCCTCTATATTACCATCAGGATCCTCTACATTACCATCAGTATCCTCTACATTACCATCAGTATCCTCTACATTACCATTAGTATCATCTACATTACCATCCTCTATATTACCATCAGTATCCTCTACATTACCATCAGTATCCTCTACATTACCATCAGTATCCTCTACATTACCATCCTCTACATTACCATCAGGATCCTCTACATTACCATCAGTATCTTCTACATTACCATCAGTATCATCTACATTACCATCCTCTATATTACCATCAGTATCCTCTACATTACCATCAGTATCCTCTACATTACCATCAGTATCCTCTACATTACCATCCTCTACATTACCATCAGGATCCTCTACATTACCATCAGGATCCTCAACATTACCATCAGTATCATCTACATTACCATCAGTATCTTCTACATTACCATCAGTATCTTCTACATTACCATCAGTATCATCTACATTACCATCAGTATCTTCTATATTACCATCAGGATCTTCTACATTACCATCAGTATCCTCTACATTACCATCAGTATCCTCTACATTACCATCAGTATCCTCTACATTACCATCCTCTACATTACCATCAGGATCCTCTACATTACCATCAGTATCCTCTACATTACCATCAGTATCATCTACATTACCATCCTCTACATTACCATCAGTATCCTCTACATTACCATCAGGATCCTCAACATTACCATCAGTATCATCTATATTTCCATCAGTATCTTCTATATTACCATCAGGATCTTCTACATTACCATCAGTATCATCTACATTATCATCAGTATCTTCTATATTACCATCAGGATCTTCTACATTACCATCAGTATCCTCTACATTACCATCAGTATCCTCTACATTACCATCAGTATCCTCTACATTACCATCCTCTACATTACCATCAGGATCCTCTACATTACCATCAGTATCATCTACATTACCATCCTCTACATTACCATCAGTATCCTCTACATTACCATCAGGATCCTCTACATTACCATCCTCTACATTACCATCAGGATCCTCTACATTACAATCAGTATCATCTACATTACCATCAGTATCATCTACATTACCATCCTCTATATTACCATCAGTATCCTCTACATTACCATCAGTATCCTCTACATTACCATCAGTATCCTCTACATTACCATCCTCTACATTACCATCAGGATCCTCTACATTACCATCAGTATCCTCTACATTACCATCAGGATCCTCAACATTATCATCAGTATCATCTACATTACCATCAGTATCTTCTACATTACCATCCTCTACATTACCATCCTCTACATTACAATCAGTATCCTCTACATTACCATCAGTATCTTCTATATTACCATCAGGATCTTCTACATTACCATCAGTATCATCTACATTACCATCAGTATCTTCTATATTACCATCAGGATCTTCTACATTACCATCAGTATCCTCTACATTACCATCAGTATCCTCTACATTACCATCAGTATCCTCTACATTACCATCCTCTACATTACCATCAGGATCCTCTACATTACCATCAGTATCATCTACATTACCATCCTCTACATTACCATCAGTATCCTCTACATTACCATCAGGATCCTCTACATTACCATCAGTATCCTCTACATTACCATCAGTATCCTCTACATTACCATCAGTATCATCTACATTACCATCAGTATCTTCTATATTACCATCAGTATCCTCTACATTACCATCAGGATCCTCTACATTACAATCAGTATCATCTACATTACCATCAGTATCATCTACATTACCATCCTCTATATTACCATCAGTATCCTCTACATTACCATCAGTATCCTCTACATTACCATCAGTATCCTCTACATTACCATCCTCTACATTACCATCAGGATCTTCTACATTACCATCAGTATCCTCTACATTATCATCAGTATCCTCTACATTACCATCAGTATCCTCTACATTACCATCCTCTACATTACCATCAGGATCCTCTACATTACCATCAGTATCATCTACATTACCATCCTCTACATTACCATCAGTATCCTCTACATTACCATCAGGATCCTCAACATTACCATCAGTATCCTCTACATTACCATCAGTATCCTCTACATTACCATCCTCTACATTACCATCAGGATCCTCTACATTACCATCAGGATCCTCTACATTACAATCAGTATCATCTACATTACCATCAGTATCATCTATATTACCATCCTCTATATTACCATCAGTATCCTCTACATTACCATCAGTATCCTCTACATTACCATCAGTATCCTCTACATTACCATCCTCTACATTACCATCAGGATCCTCTACATTACCATCAGTATCCTCTACATTACCATCAGGATCCTCAACATTACCATCAGTATCATCTACATTACCATCAGTATCTTCTACATTACCATCCTCTACATTACCATCCTCTACATTACAATCAGTATCCTCTACATTACCATCAGTATCTTCTACATTACCATCAGTATCATCTACATTACCATCCTCTATATTACCATCAGTATCCTCTACATTACCATCAGTATCCTCTACATTACCATCAGTATCCTCTACATTACCATCCTCTACATTACCATCAGGATCCTCTACATTACCATCAGTATCCTCTACATTACCATCCTCTACATTACCATCAGGATCCTCTACATTACCATCAGTATCCTCTACATTACCATCAGTATCTTCTACATTACCATCAGTATCCTCTACATTACCATCAGGATCCTCAACATTACCATCAGCATCCTCTACATTACCATCAGTATCTTCTACATTACCATCAGTATCATCTACATTACCATCATCTACATTACTATCAGTATCCTCAACATTACCATCAGTATCATCTACATTACCATCAGTATCTTCTACATTACCATCAGTATCATCTACATTGCCATCCTCTACATTACTATCAGTATCCTCTACATTACCATCAGTATCTTCTACATTACCATCAGTATCATCTACATTACCATCATCTACATTACTATCAGTATCCTCAACATTACCATCAGTATCATCTACATTACCATCAGTATCTTCTACATTACCATCAGTATCATCTACATTGCCATCCTCTACATTACCATCAGGATCCTCAACATTACCATCAGCATCCTCTACATTACCATCAGTATCTTCTACATTACCATCAGTATCATCTACATTACCATCAGTATATTCTACATTACCATCAGTATCATCTACATTGCCATCCTCTACATTACCATCAGGATCCTCAACATTACCATCCTCAACATTACCATCCTCTACATTACCATCAGGATCCTCTACATTACCATCAGTATCATCTACATTGCCATCCTCTACATTACTATCAGTATCCTCAACATTACCATCAGTATCATCTACATTACCATCAGTATCTTCTACATTACCATCAGTATCATCTACATTGCCATCCTCTACATTACCATCAGGATCCTCAACATTACCATCCTCAACATTACCATCCTCTACATTACCATCAGGATCCTCAACATTACCATCCTCAACATTACCATCCTCTACATTACCATCAGGATCCTCTACATTACCATCAGTATCTTCTACATTACCATCAGTATCATCTACATTACCATCCTCTATATTACCATCAGTATCCTCTACATTACCATCAGGATCCTCTATATTACCATCAGTATCCTCTACATTACCATCAGCATCCTCTACATTACCATCAGTATCTTCTACATTACCATCAGTATCATCTACATTACCATCATCTACATTACTATCAGTATCCTCAACATTACCATCAGTATCATCTACATTACCATCAGTATCTTCTACATTACCATCCTCTACATTACCATCATCTACATTACTATCAGTATCCTCAACATTACCATCAGTATCATCTACATTACCATCAGTATCTTCTACATTACCATCCTCTATATTACCATCAGGATCTTCTACATTACCATCCTCAACATTACCATCAGTATCTTCTACATTACCATCAGTATCATCTACATTACCATCCTCTATATTACCATCAGTATCCTCTACATTACCATCAGCATCCTCTACATTACCATCAGTATCTTCTACATTACCATCAGTATCATCTACATTACCATCATCTACATTACTATCAGTATCCTCAACATTACCATCAGTATCATCTACATTACCATCAGTATCTTCTACATTACCATCCTCTATATTACCATCAGGATCTTCTACATTACCATCCTCAACATTACCATCAGTATCTTCTACATTACCATCCTCTACATTACCATCATCTACATTACTATCAGTATCCTCAACATTACCATCAGTATCATCTACATTACCATCAGTATCTTCTACATTACCATCCTCTACATTACCATCATCTACATTACTATCAGTATCCTCAACATTACCATCAGTATCATCTACATTACCATCAGTATCTTCTACATTACCATCCTCTATATTACCATCAGGATCTTCTACATTACCATCCTCAACATTACCATCAGTATCTTCTACATTACCATCAGTATCATCTACATTACCATCCTCTATATTACCATCAGTATCCTCTACATTACCATCAGTATCATCTACATTACCATCCTCTATATTACCATCAGTATCCTCTACATTACCATCAGTATCCTCTGCATTACCATTAGTATCCTTTACATTATCATCGGTATCCTCTACATTACCATCAGGATCCTCTATATTACCATCAGTATCCTCTACATTACCATCAGCATCCTCTACATTACCATCAGTATCTTCTACATTACCATCAGTATCATCTACATTACCATCATCTACATTACTATCAGTATCCTCAACATTACCATCAGTATCATCTACATTACCATCAGTATCTTCTACATTACCATCATTATCATCTACATTACCATCAGTATCCTCTACATTACCATCAGTATCTTCTACATTACCATCAGTATCTTCTACATTACCATCAGTATCATCTACATTACCATCAGTATCATCTACATTACCATCAGGATCTTCTACATTACCATCCTCTACATTACCATCAGGATCTTCTACATTACCATCCTCTATATTACCATCAGTATCCTCTACATTACCATCAGCATCCTCTACAGTACCATCAGTATCTTCTACATTACCATCAGTATCATCTACATTACCATCATCTACATTACTATCAGTATCCTCAACATTACCATCAGTATCATCTACATTACATTCAGTATACTCTACATTACCATCAGTATCTTCTACATTACCATCAGTTTCTTCTACATTACCATCAGTATCATCTACATTACCATCATCTACATTACTATCAGTATCCTCAACATTACCATCAGTATCATCTACATTACTATCAGTATCCTCTCCATTGCCATCAGTATATTCTACATTACCATCAGTATACTCTATATTACAATCAGTATCTTCTACATTACCATCAGTATCTTCTACATTACCATCAGTATCATCTACATTACCATCAGTATCATCTACATTACCATCAGGATCTTCTACATTACCATCCTCTACATTACCATCAGGATCTTCTACATTACCATCCTCTATATTACCATCAGGATCTTCTACATTACCATCCTCTACATTACCATCAGTATCCTCTATATTATTATCAGTATCCTCTTCAGTACCATCAGTATCCTCTACATTACCATCAGTATATTCTACATTACCATCAGTATACTCTATATTACAATCAGTATCTTCTACATTACCATCAGTATCTTCTACATTACCATCAGTATCATCTACATTACCATCAGTATCATCTACATTACCATCAGGATATTCTACATTACCATCCTCTACATTACCATCAGTATCTTCTACATTACCATCAGTATCTTCTACATTACCATCAGTATCCTCTACATTACTATCAGTATCCTCTTCAGTACCATCAGGATCTTCTACATTACCATCCTCTATATTACCATCAGGATCTTCTACATTACCATCCTCTACATTACCATCAGTATCCTCTATATTACTATCAGTATCCTCTACATTACTATCAGTATCCTCTTCAGTACCATCAGTATCTTCTACATTACCATCAGTATCATCTACATTACCATCAGGATCTTCTACATTACCATCCTCTACATTACCATCAGTATCTTCTACATTACCATCAGTATCATCTACATTACCATCAGTATCATCTACATTACCATCAGGATCTTCTACATTACCATCCTCTACATTACCATCAGGATCTTCTACATTACCATCCTCTATATTACCATCAGTATCTTCTACATTACCATCAGTATCATCTACATTATCATCCTCTATATTACCATCAGTATCCTCTACATTACCATCAGTATCATCTACATTACCACCCTCTTTATTACCATCAGTATCCTCTACATTACTATCAGTATCCTCTACATTACCATCAGTATCTTCTACATTACCATCAGTATCATCTACATTACCATCTTCTACATTACTATCAGTATCCTCAACATTACCATCAGTATCTTCTACATTACCATCAGTATCTTCTACATTACCATTAGTATCATCTACATTACCATCCTCTATATTACCATCAGTATCCTCTACATTACCATCAGTATCATCTACATTACCACCCTCTTTATTACCATCAGTATCCTCTACATTACCATCAGTACCTTCTACATTACCATCAGTATCCTCTACATTACCATCAGTATCTTCTACATTACCATCAGTATCTTCTACATTACCATCAGTATCATCTACATTACCATCCTCTATATTACCATCAGTATCCTCTACATTACCATCAGTATCATCTACATTACCACCCTCTTTATTACCATCAGTATCCTCTACATTACTATCAGTATCCTCAACATTACCATCAGTATCTTCTACATTACCATCAGTATCATCTACATTACCATCCTCTACATTACTATCAGTATCCTCAACATTACCATCAGTATCTTCTACATTACCATCAGTATCTTCTACATTACCATTAGTATCATCTACATTACCATCCTCTATATTACCATCAGTATCCTCTACATTACCATCAGTATCATCTACATTACCACCCTCTTTATTACCATCAGTATCCTCTACATTACCATCAGTATCTTCTACATTACCATCAGTATCTTCTACATTACCATCAGTATCATCTACATTATCATCCTCTATATTACCATCAGTATCCTCTACATTACCATCAGTATCATCTACATTACCACCCTCTTTATTACCATCAGTATCCTCTACATTACCATCCTCTACATTACTATCAGTATCCTCAACATTACCATCAGTATCTTCTACATTACCATCAGTATCTTCTACATTACCATTAGTATCATCTACATTACCATCCTCTACATTACCATCAGTATCATCTACATTACCACCCTCTTTATTACCATCAGTATCCTCTACATTACCATCCTCTACATTACTATCAGTATCCTCAACATTACCATCAGTATCTTCTACATTACCATCAGTATCTTCTACATTACCATTAGTATCATCTACATTACCATCCTCTACATTACCATCAGTATCCTCTACATTACCATCAGTATCCTCTACATTGCCATCAGTATCCTCTCCATTGCCATCAGTATATTCTACATTACCATCAGTATACTCTACATTACAATCAGTATCATCTACATTACCATCAGTATCCTCTACATTACCATCAGGATCCTCAACATTACCATCAGTATCATCTACATTACCATCAGTATCTTCTACATTACCATCAGTATCTTCTACATTACCATCAGTATCATCTACATTACCATCAGTATCTTCTATATTACCATCAGGATCTTCTACATTACCATCAGTATCCTCTACATTACCATCAGTATCCTCTACATTACCATCAGTATCCTCTACATTACCATCCTCTACATTACCATCAGGATCCTCTACATTACCATCAGTATCCTCTACATTACCATCAGTATCATCTACATTACCATCCTCTACATTACCATCAGTATCCTCTACATTACCATCAGGATCCTCAACATTACCATCAGTATCATCTATATTTCCATCAGTATCTTCTATATTACCATCAGGATCTTCTACATTACCATCAGTATCATCTACATTATCATCAGTATCTTCTATATTACCATCAGGATCTTCTACATTACCATCAGTATCCTCTACATTACCATCAGTATCCTGTACATTACCATCAGTATCCTCTACATTACCATCCTCTACATTACCATCAGGATCCTCTACATTACCATCAGTATCATCTACATTACCATCCTCTACATTACCATCAGTATCCTCTACATTACCATCAGGATCCTCTACATTACCATCCTCTACATTACCATCAGGATCCTCTACATTACAATCAGTATCATCTACATTACCATCAGTATCATCTACATTACCATCCTCTATATTACCATCAGTATCCTCTACATTACCATCAGTATCCTCTACATTACCATCAGTATCCTCTACATTACCATCCTCTACATTACCATCAGGATCCTCTACATTACCATCAGTATCCTCTACATTACCATCAGGATCCTCAACATTATCATCAGTATCATCTACATTACCATCATTATCTTCTACATTACCATCCTCTACATTACCATCCTCTACATTACAATCAGTATCCTCTACATTACCATCAGTATCTTCTATATTACCATCAGGATCTTCTACATTACCATCAGTATCATCTACATTACCATCAGTATCTTCTATATTACCATCAGGATCTTCTACATTACCATCAGTATCCTCTACATTACCATCAGTATCCTCTACATTACCATCAGTATCCTCTACATTACCATCCTCTACATTACCATCAGGATCCTCTACATTACCATCAGTATCATCTACATTACCATCCTCTACATTACCATCAGTATCCTCTACATTACCATCAGGATCCTCTACATTACCATCAGTATCCTCTACATTACCATCAGTATCCTCTACATTACCATCAGTATCATCTACATTACCATCAGTATCTTCTATATTACCATCAGTATCCTCTACATTACCATCAGGATCCTCTACATTACAATCAGTATCATCTACATTACCACCAGTATCATCTACATTACCATCCTCTATATTACCATCAGTATCCTCTACATTACCATCAGTATCCTCTACATTACCATCAGTATCCTCTACATTACCATCCTCTACATTACCATCAGGATCTTCTACATTACCATCAGTATCCTCTACATTACCATCAGTATCCTCTACATTACCATCAGTATCCTCTACATTACCATCCTCTACATTACCATCAGGATCCTCTACATTACCATCAGTATCATCTACATTACCATCCTCTACATTACCATCAGTATCCTCTACATTACCATCAGGATCCTCAACATTACCATCAGTATCCTCTACATTACCATCAGTATCCTCTACATTACCATCAGTATCCTCTACATTACCATCCTCTACATTACCATCAGGATCCTCTACATTACCATCAGGATCCTCTACATTACAATCAGTATCATCTACATTACCATCAGTATCATCTACATTACCATCCTCTATATTACCATCAGTATCCTCTACATTACCATCAGTATCCTCTACATTACCATCAGTATCCTCTACATTACCATCCTCTACATTACCATCAGGATCCTCTACATTACCATCAGTATCCTCTACATTACCATCAGGATCCTCAACATTACCATCAGTATCATCTACATTACCATCAGTATCTTCTACATTACCATCCTCTACATTACCATCCTCTACATTACAATCAGTATCCTCTACATTACCATCAGTATCTTCTACATTACCATCAGTATCATCTACATTACCATCCTCTATATTACCATCAGTATCCTCTACATTACCATCAGTATCCTCTACATTACCATCAGTATCCTCTACATTACCATCCTCTACATTACCATCAGGATCCTCTACATTACCATCAGTATCCTCTACATTACCATCCTCTACATTACCATCAGGATCCTCTACATTACCATCAGTATCCTCTACATTACCATCAGTATCTTCTACATTACCATCAGTATCCTCTACATTACCATCAGGATCCTCAACATTACCATCAGCATCCTCTACATTACCATCAGTATCTTCTACATTACCATCAGTATCATCTACATTACCATCATCTACATTACTATCAGTATCCTCAACATTACCATCAGTATCATCTACATTACCATCAGTATCTTCTACATTACCATCAGTATCATCTACATTGCCATCCTCTACATTACTATCAGTATCCTCTACATTACCATCAGTATCTTCTACATTACCATCAGTATCATCTACATTACCATCATCTACATTACTATCAGTATCCTCAACATTACCATCAGTATCATCTACATTACCATCAGTATCTTCTACATTACCATCAGTATCATCTACATTGCCATCCTCTACATTACCATCAGGATCCTCAACATTACCATCAGCATCCTCTACATTACCATCAGTATCTTCTACATTACCATCAGTATCATCTACATTACCATCAGTATATTCTACATTACCATCAGTATCATCTACATTGCCATCCTCTACATTACCATCAGGATCCTCAACATTACCATCCTCAACATTACCATCCTCAACATTACCATCCTCTACATTACCATCAGGATCCTCTACATTACCATCAGTATCATCTACATTGCCATCCTCTACATTACTATCAGTATCCTCAACATTACCATCAGTATCATCTACATTACCATCAGTATCTTCTACATTACCATCAGTATCATCTACATTGCCATCCTCTACATTACCATCAGGATCCTCTACATTACCATCCTCAACATTACCATCCTCTACATTACCATCAGGATCCTCAACATTACCATCCTCAACATTACCATCCTCTACATTACCATCAGGATCCTCTACATTACCATCAGTATCTTCTACATTACCATCAGTATCATCTACATTACCATCCTCTATATTACCATCAGTATCCTCTACATTACCATCAGGATCCTCTATATTACCATCAGTATCCTCTACATTACCATCAGCATCCTCTACATTACCATCAGTATCTTCTACATTACCATCAGTATCATCTACATTACCATCATCTACATTACTATCAGTATCCTCAACATTACCATCAGTATCATCTACATTACCATCAGTATCTTCTACATTACCATCCTCTACATTACCATCCTCTATATTACCATCAGGATCTTCTACATTACCATCCTCAACATTACCATCAGTATCTTCTACATTACCATCAGTATCATCTACATTACCATCCTCTATATTACCATCAGTATCCTCTACATTACCATCAGCATCCTCTACATTACCATCAGTATCTTCTACATTACCATCAGTATCATCTACATTACCATCATCTACATTACTATCAGTATCCTCAACATTACCATCAGTATCATCTACATTACCATCAGTATCTTCTACATTACCATCCTCTATATTACCATCAGGATCTTCTACATTACCATCCTCAACATTACCATCAGTATCTTCTACATTACCATCCTCTACATTACCATCATCTACATTACTATCAGTATCCTCAACATTACCATCAGTATCATCTACATTACCATCAGTATCTTCTACATTACCATCCTCTATATTACCATCATCTACATTACTATTAGTATCCTCAACATTACCATCAGTATCATCTACATTACCATCAGTATCTTCTACATTACCATCCTCTACATTACCATCATCTACATTACTATCAGTATCCTCAACATTACCATCAGTATCATCTACATTACCATCAGTATCTTCTACATTACCATCCTCTATATTACCATCAGGATCTTCTACATTACCATCCTCAACATTACCATCAGTATCTTCTACATTACCATCAGTATCATCTACATTACCATCCTCTATATTACCATCAGTATCCTCTACATTACCATCAGTATCATCTACATTACCATCCTCTATATTACCATCAGTATCCTCTACATTACCATCAGTATCCTCTGCATTACCATTAGTATCCTTTACATTATCATCGGTATCCTCTACATTACCATCAGGATCCTCTATATTACCATCAGTATCCTCTACATTACCATCAGCATCCTCTACATTACCATCAGTATCTTCTACATTACCATCAGTATCATCTACATTACCATCATCTACATTACTATCAGTATCCTCAACATTACCATCAGTATCATCTACATTACCATCAGTATCTTCTACATTACCATCAGTATCTTCTACATTACCATCAGTATCATCTACATTACCATCAGTATCATCTACATTACCATCAGGATCTTCTACATTACCATCCTCTACATTACCATCAGGATCTTCTACATTACCATCCTCTATATTACCATCAGTATCCTCTACATTACCATCAGCATCCTCTACAGTACCATCAGTATCTTCTACATTACCATCAGTATCATCTACATTACCATCATCTACATTACTATCAGTATCCTCAACATTACCATCAGTATCATCTACATTACCATCAGTATACTCTACATTACCATCAGTATCTTCTACATTACCATCAGTTTCTTCTACATTACCATCAGTATCATCTACATTACCATCATCTACATTACTATCAGTATCCTCAACATTACCATCAGTATCATCTACATTACTATCAGTATCCTCTCCATTGCCATCAGTATATTCTACATTACCATCAGTATACTCTATATTACAATCAGTATCTTCTACATTACCATCAGTATCTTCTACATTACCATCAGTATCATCTACATTACCATCAGTATCATCTACATTACCATCAGGATCTTCTACATTACCATCCTCTACATTACCATCAGGATCTTCTACATTACCATCCTCTATATTACCATCAGGATCTTCTACATTACCATCCTCTACATTACCATCAGTATCCTCTATATTATTATCAGTATCCTCTTCAGTACCATCAGTATCCTCTACATTACCATCAGTATATTCTACATTACCATCAGTATACTCTATATTACAATCAGTATCTTCTACATTACCATCAGTATCTTCTACATTACCATCAGTATCATCTACATTACCATCAGTATCATCTACATTACCATCAGGATATTCTACATTACCATCCTCTACATTACCATCAGTATCTTCTACATTACCATCAGTATCTTCTACATTACCATCAGTATCCTCTACATTACTATCAGTATCCTCTTCAGTACCATCAGGATCTTCTACATTACCATCCTCTATATTACCATCAGGATCTTCTACATTACCATCCTCTACATTACCATCAGTATCCTCTATATTACTATCAGTATCCTCTACATTACCATCAGTATCATCTACATTACCATCAGGATCTTCTACATTACCATCCTCTACATTACCATCAGGATCTTCTACATTACCATCCTCTATATTACCATCAGTATCTTCTACATTACCATCAGTATCATCTACATTATCATCCTCTATATTACCATCAGTATCCTCTACATTACCATCAGTATCATCTACATTACCACCCTCTTTATTACCATCAGTATCCTCTACATTACTATCAGTATCCTCTACATTACCATCAGTATCTTCTACATTACCATCAGTATCATCTACATTACCATCTTCTACATTACTATCAGTATCCTCAACATTACCATCAGTATCTTCTACATTACCATCAGTATCTTCTACATTACCATTAGTATCATCTACATTACCATCCTCTATATTACCATCAGTATCCTCTACATTACCATCAGTATCATCTACATTACCACCCTCTTTATTACCATCAGTATCCTCTACATTACCATCAGTATCTTCTACATTACCATCAGTATCCTCTACATTACCATCAGTATCTTCTACATTACCATCAGTATCTTCTACATTACCATCAGTATCATCTACATTACCATCCTCTATATTACCATCAGTATCCTCTACATTACCATCAGTATCATCTACATTACCACCCTCTTTATTACCATCAGTATCCTCTACATTACTATCAGTATCCTCAACATTACCATCAGTATCTTCTACATTACCATCAGTATCATCTACATTACCATCCTCTACATTACTATCAGTATCCTCAACATTACCATCAGTATCTTCTACATTACCATCAGTATCTTCTACATTACCATTAGTATCATCTACATTACCATCCTCTATATTACCATCAGTATCCTCTACATTACCATCAGTATCATCTACATTACAACCCTCTTTATTACCATCAGTATCCTCTACATTACCATCAGTATCTTCTACATTACCATCAGTATCTTCTACATTACCATCAGTATCATCTACATTATCATCCTCTATATTACCATCAGTATCCTCTACATTACCATCAGTATCATCTACATTACCACCCTCTTTATTACCATCAGTATCCTCTACATTACCATCCTCTACATTACTATCAGTATCCTCAACATTACCATCAGTATCTTCTACATTACCATCAGTATCTTCTACATTACCATTAGTATCATCTACATTACCATCCTCTACATTACCATCAGTATCATCTACATTACCACCCTCTTTATTACCATCAGTATCCTCTACATTACCATCCTCTACATTACTATCAGTATCCTCAACATTACCATCAGTATCTTCTACATTACCATCAGTATCTTCTACATTACCATTAGTATCATCTACATTACCATCCTCTACATTACCATCAGTATCCTCTACATTACCATCAGTATCCTCTACATTGCCATCAGTATCCTCTCCATTGCCATCAGTATATTCTACATTACCATCAGTATACTCTACATTACAATCAGTATCATCTACATTACCATCAGTATCTTCTACATTACCATCAGTATCTTCTACATTACCATTAGTATCATCTACATTACCATCAGTATCCTCTACATTACTATCAGTATCCTCTCCATTGCCATCAGTATATTCTACATTACCATCAGTATACTCTACATTACAATCAGTATCATCTACATTACCATCAGTATCTTCTACATTACCATCAGTATCATCTACATTACCATCAGTATCATCTACATTACCATCAGGATCTTCTACATTACCATCCTCTACATTACCATCAGGATCTTCTACATTACCATCCTCTATATTACCATCAGTATCCTCTACATTACCATCAGCATCCTCTACATTACCATCAGTATCTTCTACATTACCATCAGTATCATCTACATTACCATCATCTACATTACTATCAGTATCCTCAACATTACCATCAGTATCATCTACATTACCATCAGTATCCTCTACATTACCATCAGTATCTTCTACATTACCATCAGTATCTTCTACATTACCATCAGTATCATCTACATTACCATCATCTACATTACTATCAGTATCCTCAACATTACCATCAGTATCATCTACATTACTATCAGTATCCTCTCCATTGCCATCAGTATATTCTACATTACCATCAGTATACTCTATATTACAATCAGTATCTTCTACATTACCATCAGTATCTTCTACATTACCATCAGTATCATCTACATTACCATCAGTATCATCTACATTACCATCAGGATCTTCTACATTACCATCCTCTACATTACCATCAGGATCTTCTACATTACCATCCTCTATATTACCATCAGGATCTTCTACATTACCATCCTCTACATTACCATCAGTATCCTCTATATTACTATCAGTATCCTCTACATTACTATCAGTATCCTCTTCAGTACCATCAGTATCCTCTACATTACCATCAGTATATTCTACATTACCATCAGTATACTCTATATTACAATCAGTATCTTCTACATTACCATCAGTATCTTCTACATTACCATCAGTATCATCTACATTACCATCAGTATCATCTACATTACCATCAGGATCTTCTACATTACCATCCTCTACATTACCATCAGTATCTTCTACATTACCATCAGTATCTTCTACATTACCATCAGTATCCTCTACATTACTATCAGTATCCTCTTCAGTACCATCAGGATCTTCTACATTACCATCCTCTATATTACCATCAGGATCTTCTACATTACCATCCTCTACATTACCATCAGTATCTTCTACATTACCATCAGTATCTTCTACATTACCATCAGTATCCTCTACATTACTATCAGTATCCTCTTCAGTACCATCAGGATCTTCTACATTACCATCCTCTATATTACCATCAGGATCCTCTACATTACCATCAGTATCCTCTACATTACCATCAGTATCCTCTACATTACCATCAGTATCATCTACATTACCATCCTCTATATTACCATCAGTATCCTCTACATTACCATCAGTATCCTCTACATTACCATCAGTATCCTCTACATTACCATCCTCTACATTACCATCAGGATCCTCTACATTACCATCAGTATCTTCTACATTACCATCAGTATCATCTACATTACCATCCTCTATATTACCATCAGTATCCTCTACATTACCATCAGTATCCTCTACATTACCATCAGTATCCTCTACATTACCATCAGTATCCTCTACATTACCATCCTCTACATTACCATCAGGATCCTCTACATTACCATCAGTATCCTCTACATTACCATCAGTATCCTCTACATTACCATCAGGATCCTCAACATTACCATCAGTATCATCTACATTACCATCAGTATCTTCTACATTACCATCAGTATCTTCTACATTACCATCAGTATCATCTACATTACCATCAGTATCTTCTATATTACCATCAGGATCTTCTACATTACCATCAGTATCCTCTACATTACCATCAGTATCCTCTACATTACCATCAGTATCCTCTACATTACCATCCTCTACATTACCATCAGGATCCTCTACATTACCATCAGTATCCTCTACATTACCATCAGTATCATCTACATTACCATCCTCTACATTACCATCAGTATCCTCTACATTACCATCAGGATCCTCAACATTACCATCAGTATCATCTATATTTCCATCAGTATCTTCTATATTACCATCAGGATCTTCTACATTACCATCAGTATCATCTACATTATCATCAGTATCTTCTATATTACCATCAGGATCTTCTACATTACCATCAGTATCCTCTACATTACCATCAGTATCCTCTACATTACCATCAGTATCCTCTACATTACCATCCTCTACATTACCATCAGGATCCTCTACATTACCATCAGTATCATCTACATTACCATCCTCTACATTACCATCAGTATCCTCTACATTACCATCAGGATCCTCTACATTACCATCCTCTACATTACCATCAGGATCCTCTACATTACAATCAGTATCATCTACATTACCATCAGTATCATCTACATTACCATCCTCTATATTACCATCAGTATCCTCTACATTACCATCAGTATCCTCTACATTACCATCAGTATCCTCTACATTACCATCCTCTACATTACCATCAGGATCCTCTACATTACCATCAGTATCCTCTACATTACCATCAGGATCCTCAACATTATCATCAGTATCATCTACATTACCATCAGTATCTTCTACATTACCATCCTCTACATTACCATCCTCTACATTACAATCAGTATCCTCTACATTACCATCAGTATCTTCTATATTACCATCAGGATCTTCTACATTACCATCAGTATCATCTACATTACCATCAGTATCTTCTATATTACCATCAGGATCTTCTACATTACCATCAGTATCCTCTACATTACCATCAGTATCCTCTACATTACCATCAGTATCCTCTACATTACCATCCTCTACATTACCATCAGGATCCTCTACATTACCATCAGTATCATCTACATTACCATCCTCTACATTACCATCAGTATCCTCTACATTACCATCAGGATCCTCTACATTACCATCAGTATCCTCTACATTACCATCAGTATCCTCTACATTACCATCAGTATCATCTACATTACCATCAGTATCTTCTATATTACCATCAGTATCCTCTACATTACCATCAGGATCCTCTACATTACAATCAGTATCATCTACATTACCATCAGTATCATCTACATTACCATCCTCTATATTACCATCAGTATCCTCTACATTACCATCAGTATCCTCTACATTACCATCAGTATCCTCTACATTACCATCCTCTACATTACCATCAGGATCTTCTACATTACCATCAGTATCCTCTACATTACCATCAGTATCATCTACATTACCATCCTCTACATTACCATCAGTATCCTCTACATTACCATCAGGATCCTCAACATTACCATCAGTATCCTCTACATTACCATCAGTATCCTCTACATTACCATCAGTATCCTCTACATTACCATCCTCTACATTACCATCAGGATCCTCTACATTACCATCAGGATCCTCTACATTACAATCAGTATCATCTACATTACCATCAGTATCATCTACATTACCATCCTCTATATTACCATCAGTATCCTCTACATTACCATCAGTATCCTCTACATTACCATCAGTATCCTCTACATTACCATCCTCTACATTACCATCAGGATCCTCTACATTACCATCAGTATCCTCTACATTACCATCAGGATCCTCAACATTACCATCAGTATCATCTACATTACCATCAGTATCTTCTACATTACCATCCTCTACATTACCATCCTCTACATTACAATCAGTATCCTCTACATTACCATCAGTATCTTCTACATTACCATCAGTATCATCTACATTACCATCCTCTATATTACCATCAGTATCCTCTACATTACCATCAGTATCCTCTACATTACCATCAGTATCCTCTACATTACCATCCTCTACATTACCATCAGGATCCTCTACATTACCATCAGTATCCTCTACATTACCATCCTCTACATTACCATCAGGATCCTCTACATTACCATCAGTATCCTCTACATTACCATCAGTATCTTCTACATTACCATCAGTATCCTCTACATTACCATCAGGATCCTCAACATTACCATCAGCATCCTCTACATTACCATCAGTATCTTCTACATTACCATCAGTATCATCTACATTACCATCATCTACATTACTATCAGTATCCTCAACATTACCATCAGTATCATCTACATTACCATCAGTATCTTCTACATTACCATCAGTATCATCTACATTGCCATCCTCTACATTACTATCAGTATCCTCTACATTACCATCAGTATCTTCTACATTACCATCAGTATCATCTACATTACCATCATCTACATTACTATCAGTATCCTCAACATTACCATCAGTATCATCTACATTACCATCAGTATCTTCTACATTACCATCAGTATCATCTACATTGCCATCCTCTACATTACCATCAGGATCCTCAACATTACCATCAGCATCCTCTACATTACCATCAGTATCTTCTACATTACCATCAGTATCATCTACATTACCATCAGTATATTCTACATTACCATCAGTATCATCTACATTGCCATCCTCTACATTACCATCAGGATCCTCAACATTACCATCCTCAACATTACCATCCTCAACATTACCATCCTCTACATTACCATCAGGATCCTCTACATTACCATCAGTATCATCTACATTGCCATCCTCTACATTACTATCAGTATCCTCAACATTACCATCAGTATCATCTACATTACCATCAGTATCTTCTACATTACCATCAGTATCATCTACATTGCCATCCTCTACATTACCATCAGGATCCTCAACATTACCATCCTCAACATTACCATCCTCTACATTACCATCAGGATCCTCAACATTACCATCCTCAACATTACCATCCTCTACATTACCATCAGGATCCTCTACATTACCATCAGTATCTTCTACATTACCATCAGTATCATCTACATTACCATCCTCTATATTACCATCAGTATCCTCTACATTACCATCAGGATCCTCTATATTACCATCAGTATCCTCTACATTACCATCAGCATCCTCTACATTACCATCAGTATCTTCTACATTACCATCAGTATCATCTACATTACCATCATCTACATTACTATCAGTATCCTCAACATTACCATCAGTATCATCTACATTACCATCAGTATCTTCTACATTACCATCCTCTACATTACCATCATCTACATTACTATCAGTATCCTCAACATTACCATCAGTATCATCTACATTACCATCAGTATCTTCTACATTACCATCCTCTATATTACCATCAGGATCTTCTACATTACCATCCTCAACATTACCATCAGTATCTTCTACATTACCATCAGTATCATCTACATTACCATCCTCTATATTACCATCAGTATCCTCTACATTACCATCAGCATCCTCTACATTACCATCAGTATCTTCTACATTACCATCAGTATCATCTACATTACCATCATCTACATTACTATCAGTATCCTCAACATTACCATCAGTATCATCTACATTACCATCAGTATCTTCTACATTACCATCCTCTATATTACCATCAGGATCTTCTACATTACCATCCTCAACATTACCATCAGTATCTTCTACATTACCATCCTCTACATTACCATCATCTACATTACTATCAGTATCCTCAACATTACCATCAGGATCCTCTACATTACCATCAGTATCCTCTACATTACCATCCTCTACATTACCATCAGGATCCTCTACATTACCATCAGTATCCTCTACATTACCATCAGTATCTTCTACATTACCATCAGTATCCTCTACATTACCATCAGGATCCTCAACATTACCATCAGCATCCTCTACATTACCATCAGTATCTTCTACATTACCATCAGTATCATCTACATTGCCATCCTCTACATTACTATCAGTATCCTCTACATTACCATCAGTATCTTCTACATTACCATCAGTATCATCTACATTACCATCATCTACATTACTATCAGTATCCTCAACATTACCATCAGTATCATCTACATTACCATCAGTATCTTCTACATTACCATCAGTATCATCTACATTGCCATCCTCTACATTACCATCAGGATCCTCAACATTACCATCAGCATCCTCTACATTACCATCAGTATCTTCTACATTACCATCAGTATCATCTACATTACCATCAGTATATTCTACATTACCATCAGTATCATCTACATTGCCATCCTCTACATTACCATCAGGATCCTCAACATTACCATCCTCAACATTACCATCCTCAACATTACCATCCTCTACATTACCATCAGGATCCTCTACATTACCATCAGTATCATCTACATTGCCATCCTCTACATTACTATCAGTATCCTCAACATTACCATCAGTATCATCTACATTACCATCAGTATCTTCTACATTACCATCAGTATCATCTACATTGCCATCCTCTACATTACCATCAGGATCCTCAACATTACCATCCTCAACATTACCATCCTCTACATTACCATCAGGATCCTCAACATTACCATCCTCAACATTACCATCCTCTACATTACCATCAGGATCCTCTACATTACCATCAGTATCTTCTACATTACCATCAGTATCATCTACATTACCATCCTCTATATTACCATCAGTATCCTCTACATTACCATCAGGATCCTCTATATTACCATCAGTATCCTCTACATTACCATCAGCATCCTCTACATTACCATCAGTATCTTCTACATTACCATCAGTATCATCTACATTACCATCATCTACATTACTATCAGTATCCTCAACATTACCATCAGTATCATCTACATTACCATCAGTATCTTCTACATTACCATCCTCTACATTACCATCATCTACATTACTATCAGTATCCTCAACATTACCATCAGTATCATCTACATTACCATCAGTATCTTCTACATTACCATCCTCTATATTACCATCAGGATCTTCTACATTACCATCCTCAACATTACCATCAGTATCTTCTACATTACCATCAGTATCATCTACATTACCATCCTCTATATTACCATCAGTATCCTCTACATTACCATCAGCATCCTCTACATTACCATCAGTATCTTCTACATTACCATCAGTATCATCTACATTACCATCATCTACATTACTATCAGTATCCTCAACATTACCATCAGTATCATCTACATTACCATCAGTATCTTCTACATTACCATCCTCTATATTACCATCAGGATCTTCTACATTACCATCCTCAACATTACCATCAGTATCTTCTACATTACCATCCTCTACATTACCATCATCTACATTACTATCAGTATCCTCAACATTACCATCAGTATCATCTACATTACCATCAGTATCTTCTACATTACCATCCTCTATATTACCATCATCTACATTACTATTAGTATCCTCAACATTACCATCAGTATCATCTACATTACCATCAGTATCTTCTACATTACCATCCTCTACATTACCATCATCTACATTACTATCAGTATCCTCAACATTACCATCAGTATCATCTACATTACCATCAGTATCTTCTACATTACCATCCTCTATATTACCATCAGGATCTTCTACATTACCATCCTCAACATTACCATCAGTATCTTCTACATTACCATCAGTATCATCTACATTACCATCCTCTATATTACCATCAGTATCCTCTACATTACCATCAGTATCATCTACATTACCATCCTCTATATTACCATCAGTATCCTCTACATTACCATCAGTATCCTCTGCATTACCATTAGTATCCTTTACATTATCATCGGTATCCTCTACATTACCATCAGGATCCTCTATATTACCATCAGTATCCTCTACATTACCATCAGCATCCTCTACATTACCATCAGTATCTTCTACATTACCATCAGTATCATCTACATTACCATCATCTACATTACTATCAGTATCCTCAACATTACCATCAGTATCATCTACATTACCATCAGTATCTTCTACATTACCATCAGTATCATCTACATTACCATCAGTATCCTCTACATTACCATCAGTATCTTCTACATTACCATCAGTATCTTCTACATTACCATCAGTATCATCTACATTACCATCAGTATCATCTACATTACCATCAGGATCTTCTACATTACCATCCTCTACATTACCATCAGGATCTTCTACATTACCATCCTCTATATTACCATCAGTATCCTCTACATTACCATCAGCATCCTCTACAGTACCATCAGTATCTTCTACATTACCATCAGTATCATCTACATTACCATCATCTACATTACTATCAGTATCCTCAACATTACCATCAGTATCATCTACATTACCATCAGTATACTCTACATTACCATCAGTATCTTCTACATTACCATCAGTTTCTTCTACATTACCATCAGTATCATCTACATTACCATCATCTACATTACTATCAGTATCCTCAACATTACCATCAGTATCATCTACATTACTATCAGTATCCTCTCCATTGCCATCAGTATATTCTACATTACCATCAGTATACTCTATATTACAATCAGTATCTTCTACATTACCATCAGTATCTTCTACATTACCATCAGTATCATCTACATTACCATCAGTATCATCTACATTACCATCAGGATCTTCTACATTACCATCCTCTACATTACCATCAGGATCTTCTACATTACCATCCTCTATATTACCATCAGGATCTTCTACATTACCATCCTCTACATTACCATCAGTATCCTCTATATTATTATCAGTATCCTCTTCAGTACCATCAGTATCCTCTACATTACCATCAGTATATTCTACATTACCATCAGTATACTCTATATTACAATCAGTATCTTCTACATTACCATCAGTATCTTCTACATTACCATCAGTATCATCTACATTACCATCAGTATCATCTACATTACCATCAGGATATTCTACATTACCATCCTCTACATTACCATCAGTATCTTCTACATTACCATCAGTATCTTCTACATTACCATCAGTATCCTCTACATTACTATCAGTATCCTCTTCAGTACCATCAGGATCTTCTACATTACCATCCTCTATATTACCATCAGGATCTTCTACATTACCATCCTCTACATTACCATCAGTATCCTCTATATTACTATCAGTATCCTCTACATTACTATCAGTATCCTCTTCAGTACCATCAGTATCTTCTACATTACCATCAGTATCATCTACATTACCATCAGGATCTTCTACATTACCATCCTCTACATTACCATCAGTATCTTCTACATTACCATCAGTATCATCTACATTACCATCAGTATCATCTACATTACCATCAGGATCTTCTACATTACCATCCTCTACATTACCATCAGGATCTTCTACATTACCATCCTCTATATTACCATCAGTATCTTCTACATTACCATCAGTATCATCTACATTATCATCCTCTATATTACCATCAGTATCCTCTACATTACCATCAGTATCATCTACATTACCACCCTCTTTATTACCATCAGTATCCTCTACATTACTATCAGTATCCTCTACATTACCATCAGTATCTTCTACATTACCATCCTCTACATTACCATCAGGATCCTCTACATTACTATCAGTATCCTCAACATTACCATCAGTATCTTCTACATTACCATCAGTATCATCTACATTACCATCTTCTACATTACTATCAGTATCCTCAACATTACCATCAGTATCTTCTACATTACCATCAGTATCTTCTACATTACCATTAGTATCATCTACATTACCATCCTCTATATTACCATCAGTATCCTCTACATTACCATCAGTATCATCTACATTACCACCCTCTTTATTACCATCAGTATCCTCTACATTACCATCAGTATCTTCTACATTACCATCAGTATCCTCTACATTACCATCAGTATCTTCTACATTACCATCAGTATCTTCTACATTACCATCAGTATCATCTACATTACCATCCTCTATATTACCATCAGTATCCTCTACATTACCATCAGTATCATCTACATTACCACCCTCTTTATTACCATCAGTATCCTCTACATTACTATCAGTATCCTCAACATTACCATCAGTATCTTCTACATTACCATCAGTATCATCTACATTACCATCCTCTACATTACTATCAGTATCCTCAACATTACCATCAGTATCTTCTACATTACCATCAGTATCTTCTACATTACCATTAGTATCATCTACATTACCATCCTCTATATTACCATCAGTATCCTCTACATTACCATCAGTATCATCTACATTACCACCCTCTTTATTACCATCAGTATCCTCTACATTACCATCAGTATCTTCTACATTACCATCAGTATCTTCTACATTACCATCAGTATCATCTACATTATCATCCTCTATATTACCATCAGTATCCTCTACATTACCATCAGTATCATCTACATTACCACCCTCTTTATTACCATCAGTATCCTCTACATTACCATCCTCTACATTACTATCAGTATCCTCAACATTACCATCAGTATCTTCTACATTACCATCAGTATCTTCTACATTACCATTAGTATCATCTACATTACCATCCTCTACATTACCATCAGTATCATATACATTACCACCCTCTTTATTACCATCAGTATCCTCTACATTACCATCCTCTACATTACTATCAGTATCCTCAACATTACCATCAGTATCTTCTACATTACCATCAGTATCTTCTACATTACCATTAGTATCATCTACATTACCATCCTCTACATTACCATCAGTATCCTCTACATTACCATCAGTATCCTCTACATTGCCATCAGTATCCTCTCCATTGCCATCAGTATATTCTACATTACCATCAGTATACTCTACATTACAATCAGTATCATCTACATTACCATCAGTATCTTCTACATTACCATCAGTATCTTCTACATTACCATTAGTATCATCTACATTACCATCAGTATCCTCTACATTACTATCAGTATCCTCTCCATTGCCATCAGTATATTCTACATTACCATCAGTATACTCTACATTACAATCAGTATCATCTACATTACCATCAGTATCTTCTACATTACCATCAGTATCATCTACATTACCATCCTCTATATTACCATCAGTATCCTCTACATTACTATCAGTATCCTCTCCATTACCATCAGTATCCTCTACATTACTATCAGTATCCTCTCCATTACCATCAGTATCCTCTACATTACCATCATCTACATTACCATCAGTATCATCTACATTACCATCCTCTATATTACCATCAGTATCCTCTACATTACTATCAGTATCCTCTACATTACCATCAGTATATTCTACATTACCATCAGTATACTCTACATTACAATCAGTATCATCTACATTACCATCAGTATCTTCTACATTACCATCAGTATCATCTACATTACCATCCTCTATATTACCATCAGTATCCTCTACATTAGCATCAGTATCCTCTACATTACCATCAGTATATTCTACATTACCATCAGTATCCTCTACATTACCATCAGTATCCTCTACATTAGCATCAGTATCCTCTACATTACCATCAGTATCCTCTACATTGCCATCAGTATCCTCTACATTACCATCAGTATCTTCTATATTACCATCAGTATCCTCTAAATTACCATCAGTATATTCTACATTACCATTAGTATCCTTTACATTATCATCGGTATCCTCTACATTACCATCAGTATCTTCTATATTACCATCAGTATCCTCTAAATTACCATCCTCTACATTACTATTAGTATCCTCTACATTACCATCAGTATCCTCTACATTGCCATCGGTATCCTCTACATTACCATCAGTATCTTCTATATTACCATCAGTATCCTCTAAATTACCATCCTCTACATTACTATTAGTATCCTCTACATTACCATCAGTATCTTCTACATTACCACCAGTATCATCTACATTACCATCAGTATATTCTACATTACCATCAGTATCCTCTACATTACTATCAGTATCCTCTACATTACCATCAGTATCCTCTGCATTACCATTAGTATCCTTTACATTATCATCGGTATCCTCTACATTACCATCAGTATCTTCTATATTACCATCAGTATCCTCTAAATTACCATCAGTATATTCTACATTACCATTAGTATCCTTTACATTATCATCGGTATCCTCTACATTACCATCAGTATCTTCTATATTATCATCAGTATCCTCTAAATTACCATCCTCTACATTACCATCAGTATCCTCTACATTACCATCAGTATCCTCTATATTACCATCAGTATATTCTACATTACCATCAGTATCCTCTATATTACCATCAGTATCTTCTACATTATCATCGGTATCCTCTACATTACCATCAGTATCTTCTATATTACCATCAGTATCCTCTAAATTACCATCCTCTACAGTACTATTAGTATCCTCTACATTACCATCAGTATCTTCTACATTACCACCAGTATCATCTACATTACCATCAGTATCATCTACATTACCACCAGTAATATCTGTATTACTATTACCATCCTTTACATTAAAATTCCATTTCAAGGGCTGCATTAAACAACAAAGTAGAAATATTACAGTTACTCTATCAAAACGTTAGTAGGCTCTTTTACACTCTTTAACACTCTTTATTACACTCTTTATAACACTCTTTATAACACTCTTTATAACACTCTTTAACACTCTTTATTACACTCTTTATAACACACTTTATAACACACTTTATAACTCTCTTTATAACACTCTTTGTAGCACTTTTTATAATACTCTTTATAACACTCTTTATAAAACTCTTTATAATACTCTTTGTAACACTCTTTGTAACACTCTTTATAACACTCTTTATACCACTCTTTATAACACTCTTTATAACACTCTTTATAACACTCGTTATAACACTCTTTGTAACACTATTTATAGCACTCTCTATAAACTCTCTATAACACTCTTTATGACACTCTTTGTAACACTCTTTATAGCACTCTCTATAAACTCTCTATAACACTCTCTATAACACTCTCTATAACACTCTCTATAACACTCTTTATAACACTCTTTGTAACACTCTTTATAATACTCTTTACAACACTCTTTAACACTCTTTATAGCACTCTCTATAAACTCTCTATAACACTCTTTATAACACTCTTTATAACACTCTTTATAACACTCTTTGTAACACTCTTTACAACACTATTTAACACTCTTTATAGCTCTCTCTATAAACTCTCTATGACACTCTTTATAACACTCTTTATAACACTCTTTATAAGACACTTTATACCACTCTTTATAACACACTTTATAACACTCTCTATAACACTCTCTATAAAATTCTTTATACCACTCTTTATAACACTCTTTATACCACTCTTTATAACACTCTTTATAACACTATTTATAACACTCTTTATAAGACACTTTATAATACTCTTTGTAACACTCTTTATAGCACACTTTATAGCACTCACTATAACACTCTCTATAAAACTCTTTATACCAATCTCTATAAACTCTCTATGACACTCTTTATAACACTCTTTATACCACTCTTTATAACACTCTTTATAACACTCTCTATAACACTCTTTATAACACTCTTTATAACACTCTTTGTAACACTCTTTATTTCACTCTCTATAACACTCTTTATATCACTCTTTATAACACTCTTTATAACAATCTCTATAACACTCTTTATAACACTCTTTGTAACACTCTTTATAGCACTCTCTATAATATTCTTTATAACAATCTTTATAACAATCATTATAACACTCTTTATAACACTCTTTATAACACTCTTTATAGCACTCTCTATAACACTCTCTATAACACTTTCTATAACACTCTTTATAAGTTACTTTATAATAACAATATCAATACACTCTCTAAGAATACAACATTTCACTAAACATTTCATTATATAAATCTCATAATAAACATACCTCCTATTAAACACGTCCCTTTACAAAAACCTCATAACTCCTAATATATACTGTATACAGGGAAGCGACTCTAATATCCAAGATAAACGTGGTATGACCCCTCTTCATGCAGCTGCGTGGAAAGGTCAAACTAAAGCTATAGACTTCCTGTTGAATCACGGGTCACGCATCACTGATCTTGACAATAATAACAAAACTGCTTTGCATTGGGCTGTTCAGTTCGCTCATTCCACAACTCTCGAAGCTCTGCTTAAAAATCTTCCCAAGGTCAGTTCAGTAACAGTTTCAATAGGTCAAGAGTAAAGTTCATTTAATTTAGTTTATTCAAATATCGTCCTTGATTAATTAACACCGTGACCGGATGTTTAATTGATTTACTAAGATATGAATTATTTTCACATATCATCGAATCGCGATTGGAATCAATTGTAAAGAGGTGTTTAGGTGTTCGGTGGGCAGCGTTGGTATGCGTTAGAATGCGTTAGAATGCGTTAGAATGATATGCTTAAGATGATATCATCACGAGAGTAGTACATACCAATCACGCAGGACAGTAAATTGATCGAAGGACGTTCACGAAATGACCAGACGATTCTACACTATGCTGCGTACACTGGCAATATGACGGTTAGAATCTTGACCGGGGTCAACTTATGGTGTAAGTGTATGTAGTGCTTTGTGTATGTAGTAGTTAGTGTATGTAGCAGTTAGTGTATGTAGTAGTTAGTGTATGTAGTAGTTTGTGTTGGTAGTAGTTAGTGTATGTAATAGTTTGTATTGGTAGTAGTTAGTGTATGTAGTAGTTGGTGTATATAGTAGTTAGTGTATGTAGTAGTTATTGTATGTAGCAGTTAGTGTATGTAGTAGTTAGTGTATGCATCAGGTAGTGTTTGTAGTAATTAGTGTATCTAGTAGATAGTGTATGTAGTAGTTAGTATATGTAGTAGTTAGTGTATGTAGCAGTTAGTGTGTGTAGTAGTTAATGTATGAAGTAAGTAGATATGAGGTCAGTATATATAAAGTAAGTATATATGAAGTAAGTAGATATGAAGTAAGTGGATATGAAGTAAGTAAATATGAAGTAAGTAGATATGAAGTAAGTAGATATGAAGTAAGTAGATATGAAGTAAGTAGATATGAAGTAAGTAAATATGAAGTAAGTAGATAGTAAGTAAGTAGACATGTAGAAAGTAGATATGAGATAAGTAGATATGAAGTAAGTAGATATGAAGTAAGTAGATATGAAGTAAGTAGATATGAAGTAAGTAGATATGAAGTAAGTAGATATGAAGTAAGTAGATATGAAGTAAGTAGATATGAAGTAAGTAGATATGAAGTAAGTAGATATGAAGTAAGTAGATATGAAGTAAGTAGATATGAAGTAAGTAGATATGAAGTAAGTAGATATGAGATAAGTAAATATGAAGTAAGTAGATAGTAAGTAAGTAGATATGAAGTAAGTGGATATGAAGTAAGTAAATATGAAGTAAGTAGATAGTAAGTAAGTAGATATGAAGTAAGTAGATATGAGATAAGTAGATATGAAGTAAGTAGATATGAAGTAAGTAGATATGAAGTAAGTAGATATGAGATAAGTAGATATGAAGTAAGTAGATATGAAGTAAGTAGATATGAAGTAAGTAGATATGAGATAAGTAGATATGAAGTAAGTAGATATGAAGTAAGTAGATATGAAGTAAGTAGATATGAAGTAAGTAGATATGAAGTAAGTAGATATGAAGTAAGTAGATATGAAGTAAGTAGATATGAAGTAAGTAGATATGAAGTAAGTAGATATGAAGTAAGTAGATATGAAGTAAGTAGATATGAAGTAAGTAGATATGAAGTAAGTAGATATGAAGTAAGTAGATATGAAGTAAGTAGATATGAAGTAAGTAGATATGAAGTAAGTAGATATGAAGTAAGTAAATAGTAAGTAAGTTGATATGAAGTAAGTAGATATGTAGAAAGTAGATATGAGATAAGTAGATATGAAGTAAGTAGATATGTAGTAAGTAGATATGAAGTAAGTAGATAATAAGTAAGTGGATATGAAGTAATCATAAGTAGATATTTCATTGAGTTCGTGTCTTAGGTAATGAATATGCTGCTGGAATTGGGAGCATGTACAGATGCTCGAGATACAGATGAGAAGTGTCCACTCCACATAGCAGCTCAGTTTGTATACCTTCCTCTCTCTAATCTGTCCTTAACCTTTAACCCTTCCCTAATCTGGTAATCACTTAATACCCTTCTAATTCCCTAAATATTAGCTAACCCCTCCCTATATGATGTCTAACTAACCACTGATATAACTCTACCCCTTTATATCCCCTTAACGTTGATATTATATTTTATTATCAAACCATAAACCAAATACACCTCTCTAATCCCTTAACTCATAAGTTTTAACCCATACATATGCATACCTAACTCCCAACACCATTACACCTAATATAGTAACACCTTGCTAACATTACCAAATATATCTTCCTTCACCCTAATCCTACTTATATCCTGCTTAAAATGTTAATAATTCCGAGATAACCTCTTTATAACCTACGATAACGCACTCTAATATCTAACCCCACCTAACCCCACCTAACCCCACCCTAACCCCACCCTAACCCCATACAGATATAATAACGTTGAATGTGTACAAGCTCTCGTGCATAAGTCAAATAGAGAAACTAACGATGATAATATTGAGGGAATGACACCATTACTTACAGCTTGTCTTAGTGGAAATGATCAGGTTGTCCAAGTTCTGTTGAAACTTAATGCAGATGTTTCTAAAACGTAAGTTACACACATATACACACGCATACACAGACACACGCATACACACATACACACCAATACACAGACATACATACACACACATACACATACACACACATACCCACATACACACACATACACAGACACACACATATACACACGCATACACAGACACACACATACACACACATACACAGACACACGCATACACACATACACACCAATACAAAGACACACACATACACACACATACCCACATACACACACATACACACATATACACCAATACACAGACATACATACACACACATACACATACACACACATACCCACATACACACACATGCACAGACACACACACATACACACACATACACAGACACACGCATACACACATATACACCAATACACAGACATACATACACACACATACACATACACACACATACCCACATACACACACATGCACAGACACACACATATACACACGCATACACAGACACACATACACACACATACACAGACACACGCATACACACATACACACCAATACACATACATACATACACACACATACACATACACACACATACCCACATACACACACATACACACACATACCCACATACACACACATACACACACATACCCACATACACACACGTACACAGACACACGCATACACACATACACACCAATACACAGACATACATACACACACATACACACCAATATACAGACATACATACACACACATACACATACACACACGTACCCACATACACACACATGCACAGACACACACATATACACACGCATACACAGACACACACATACACACACATGCACAGACACACACATACACACATACATAAACACACACACACACACACTCATACACAGACACACACATATACACACGCATACACAGACACACACATACACACACATACACAGACACACGCATACACACATACACACCAATACACAGACATACATACACACACATACACATACACACACATACCCACATACACACACATACACACACATACCCACATACACACACATGCACACACATACACACATACACACACATGCACATACACACACATACACACACATACACACACATACACAAACACACACACACACACATACACAGACACACACATATACACACGCATACACAGACACACACATACACACACATACACAGACACACGCATACACACATACACACCAATACACAGACACACAAATACACACACATACACACACATACACAGACACACATATACACATACATACACAAACACACACACATACACATACACACACATACACACACATACACAGACACACATATACACACATACACAGACACACACATACACATATAAACACACATACACAGACACACACATACACACATACACAGACACACGCATACACACACATATACATACACATACATACACATACAATCATACATACACACACATACACAGACACACACTTACACATACACACACATACACACATATACACACATACACAGACACACACATACACACATACACACACATACACAGACACACACATACACACACATACACATACACATACATACACACACATACACAGACACACACATACCCACACATATACATACACATACATACACATACAATCACACATACATACGCATACATAGACACACACATACACAGACACACACATATACACACAGACACACACATACACACACATACACAGACACACGCATACACACATACACACCAATACACAGACACATACATACACACATATACAGACACACGCATACACACACATATACATACACACATATACACAGACACACACATACACAGACACACACATACACACATACACACACATACACAGACACACACATACACACACATACACAGACACATACATACACAGACACACACATATACACATACGCACCAATACACAGAGACACACATACACACACATACACAGACACACGCATACACACATACACACCAATACACAGACATACACACACATACACACACATACACAGAAATACACATACACACATACATACACATCACACACATCACACTCGATCTCTAGCTCTTATACTGGTCAGACGTGTTTTATTTACAATAGCTATTATCTAGTTTCTTAGTCATTGTTCTTAGTAAGTAGACCTAACCAGAATTAGATATTTAGTTGCGTATAATAACTTTATCATATACCTGGAATTTACCGGAGTTCTACACCTGTGCAGATTTAATCTGGTTGTCGGTTACCTCATCAAACCGCCATGATATCAGATTAGTGACGTTTTTTTTCTTTTTTTTACACTTCAAATCAATCAATGAACTACTAACTAATCTTCACTAAAATATTCCTCTTAATACATCCAAACCCGTACTGCTTGTTTTCTAAAAAACATTTACACCTGGATAAACGCAATCGATAGAATCCTTTAAACTTTACTCGCATCAGACGATTATGGTTGGAAGTTGCTACAACTGCAAAGAACTAACTGAGAAGTCGGTTGATCAATTTCTAACTTACAAAAACTGCAAGAAAACTATTCATAAAGAATGTGTTCCTTTATGAAATGATATTAGAAAAGCATGGGGTAACAACTGTAAACTGTCTGCCCAAGTGAATTCTGTTATGCAATCTCCTTGCTTTACATTGTCATGTAAAGCGTGCAGAAATGGAATTATCTCACAAAACAACACATCTCTACTTTCATCCAAACTGGACACAATACTTAACAGACTCAATGAACATTCATTATTAATCGACGTATCTAAACTAACTGAAACCAATACTCAACAAAACGAAATACTCTCTTATGCTAAAACTGTCTCTAACTCACCTATATCAAACATGTACCAACCATCTAAGAAAACTAATAATAAACTAACTGCAACACAACTACTCAACTACAATACTACCGACTACAACCCAAATACTATTTTAATTGAAAATGTTAAACCTGACCATCATAACAACAAATATCTAACAGAACTTATAAATAACCTCAAAATAGATTCTAACAATATATACAACGCAACAATTAATACAAATAATAAATTTTTTATAATTTTTACTACTGAATATTCCAAAAAGAAATTTTTATATACTTATTCCGATTTACAAAATACAGATTACAAGTATTTATTCATTAGAAAACATTTATCTTTAGAAACAATCAAATATGGTAGAATTCTCTATCATGCTGTTAAAACTAATTCAATAATGGTGGGGTTAGGGTGGGGTTAGATATTAGGGTGCTTTATCGTAGGTTATAAAGAGGTTATCTCAGAATTATTAACATTTTAAGCAGGATATAAGTAGGATTAGGGTGAAGTCAGATATATTTTTAATGTTAGCAAGGTGTTACTATATTAGGTGTAATGGTGTTGGGAGTTAGGTATGCATATGTATGGGTTAAAACTTATGAGGTAAGGGATTAGAGAGGTGTATTTGGTTTATGGTCTGATAATGAAATATAAGATCAACGTTAATGGGATATAAAGGGGTAGAGTTACATCAGTGGTTAGTTAGACATCATATAGGGAGGGGTTAGCTAATGGTTAGGGAATTAGAAGGGTATTAAGTGATTACCACATTAGGGAAGGGTTAAAGGTTAAAGACAGATTAGAGAGAGGAAGGTATATAAACTGAGCTGCTATGTGGAGTGGACACTTCTCATCTGTATCTCGAGCATCTGTACATGCTACTAATTCAATCTAACCATAAAGCAACATTCAACAAGCATACTAATAAATAGGAATTACGAGAAATTACTGATAATAAAACTAACTGGTCTAAACCAGCACTAACCCCTACTAGTACTAAACTTAAAACTAACTGGTCTAAACCAGCACTAACCCCTACTAGTACTGAACTTAAAACTAACTGGTCTAAACCAGCACTAACCCCTACTAGTACTAAACTTAAAACTAACTGGTCTAAACCAGCACTAACCCCTACTAGTACATAACTTAAAACTAACTGGTCTAAACCACCACTAACCCCTACTAGTACTAAACTTAAAACTAACTGGTCTAAACCAGCACTAACCCCTACTAGTACAGAACTTAAAACTAACTGGTCTAAACCAGCACTAACCCCTACTAGTACTGAACTTAAAATTAACTGGTCTAAACCAGCACTAACCTCTACTAGTACTGAACTTAAAACTAACTGGTCTAAACCAGCACTAACCCCTACTAGTACTAAACTTAAAACTAACTGGTCTAAACCAGCACTAACCTCTACTAGTACTAAACTTAAAACTAACTGGTCTAAACCAGCACTAACCCCTACTAGTACTGAACTTAAAACTAACTGGTCTAAACCAGCACTAACCCCTACTAGTACTGAACTTAAAACTGCCTGGTCTAAACCAGCACTAACCCCTACTAGTACTAAACTTAAAACTGCCTGGTCTAAACCAGCACTAACCCCTACTAGTACTGAACTTAAAACTTGGACAGATTCATACAATGCATATATTAAGAACAAAACAGAAAATAAATTAAGACAATGACTAGACAACGACTTTAAAGATGACTATAATGACGATTATATCATTACATTCACCCTAATAAACTGCAGATCACTTTCTGCCAATATTAACATTATTAAACAATATATACTCGACTCTAACTACAGCTTCATAGCAATGACTGAAACTTGGCTAAACTAACTTGATACATTTACTACTATGACGTTAGAAACTATGGTCTACCGACTAAAACAGAGACCAATAACTGACGGTAGAGATGGTGGTGGAATAGCAATACTCCTAGACCCTTACATTAACTTAATAACTTCAACTGACGTAGACTGTAATACTAACTGCTAAATACTGCATAAGACTTTTACTTACAACAATAGTATCATCACACTTTTAATAATAACCGACCTCCTAACAATGACTACAATAAATTTTGTACTGACTTTACTGAACTTATACATTGTTATTCTACATTTTCCAACCTTATAATACTTGGGGACTTTAACTTTCACTTTGACTCCGTCGTTAATCATAATCTTACCTGTAAACGACTATGCACTGAACTTAATCTTACTCAACATGTCAACTTTCCAATTCACTCACATGGACATACACTCGACATTATACTCACATTATCTTCCTCGAACTTAATTAACCGAATTACACGATCGACTTTATTGACTGACCATTATGCAATTGACTGCCATATTAATATCACTAAACTTAGACCGACAAGAATACTTACGACATATAGATATTTTAATAAAATTGACAATGACTCATTCTCACTCGACCTAATACATTCCATGCAAGATAATTACATTACCGTACAAACACTTTACACTTCACTGAAAGACCTAATTGACAAACTTGCTCCGACTAAAATCTAGTACTTTTCAATACAAACAAATTCACTTTGGTTCAATTCCACTTTAAGCAAATTTAAGCAAAATTTTATAAAATACAACGGAAATTTCACTTCAAACCCAACCTCGTATAATCTATCACGATAATAACCGCACGTACGATATATAGGAAAGCTATAAAATACAATAAAATTAACTACATTAAAAACATAATCGAAACTAACTCTAAAGACTTTAAAAACTCTATAATACAACGAATAAATTACTAGGACGAATAAAACATAACACACTGCCCGACTTACCAACCGATGTTTTATTTAATAACTGCAAATTATTTCATTAATAAAATTGACAAAAGATATGATAAATTAACCATAAAGAAGACTAAACTAATAAACTTGAATAAAAAAACATATATGACTGCAAATGCTGTATTATCTACTTTTGACCTCCCGACTAAATCTGAAATATACAACTTTATTGTTACAGCCAAGAATTCCTCTCCTAATGACCCATTACCCTTCACTATAACTAAATTAATTGCATCAACATTAGCTCCTTTATTTAAAATAATAATTGATGAATCTTTGAACTACGGAACAATACCTGACTTACTAAAACTTTCATTAATTGCTTCACTACTAAAAAAACCTAAACTCGATAAAACTGAACTTTCCAATTATAGGCATATTTCTCAGATACCTCTTCTAACTAAAATATTAGAAAAGATAGTCTACAAACAACTTATTTCATACTTGACTAAATATAACTTACTTGATAATAGACAAAACGGTTTCCGACAAGGACATAGTTCTGAAACGACTCTATTTTTACTTTTTGACGACTTATACACTTCACTGGCCAATAATAAATATCAATAATTAATACTACTTGACTTATCCTCTGCATTCAATACACTTGAATTTAACACTATATTATAGATAGATTACAAAATATAGGACTAAAAGATATTCCTCTCTTATGGTTCAAGAACTTTTTATTCAATAGATGTTTTCCCATCAAAATTAGTAATTCAATATAATCGGTCTAACATCCAATAAAGCATGGAGTTCCGCAAGGATCCGTTCTTTCCCCCATAATATAGCCATTTTTTGACTCATCATATATTTAATAAATATCCAGATGTAAATTATAATCTCAATGCCGATGATATTGAATTGCACTCTAACATAGAATGTTCAGATCAACTACAGAACTGTGTTACTGACTTACATAACTGGCTGAAAACAAATTACTTACTACTAAACTCTACTAAAACAGAACTCATTAATATTTCCACTTCTAAATTAAATATAGAACCCGCATTCCCAAAGATTTTCATAAATGACATACGGATTAAACCATCTGACTCAACAAAATATCTTGGAGTCAAATTTTACAATAAATTAAACTTTGACAAACACATTCTCTAAATGAAACTGATAACAACTTACCATTTATACAACTTATATAAACTCCGACCTTACATAAATAAAATCTGTCATTTTACTTACACATTCGCTAATACTATCTCGACTAAACTATTGCTATACTTTACTCACTGGACAGACTAAGACTACACTTAAAGACTTGACGCAATTATTAACAGAAGAATCCGACTAATTACAAACTCAAAAAATATGACTATGCTACAAGCATTACGGACTTACGATTACGACTAAACTGGATAACAACTGCTTATTACATCGACTATAAACTACTAACTATATTAAAGAAAACCCTAACTTATGACCAACCCAACAATTAAGACAAGTACTAAATATGAAGGCAAATTACAGACAACTACGATCTTCTCACCTCATAACCCTCTCACTACCTCCCATGCCATTAAATTCTGTTGGAAATAAAAGTTTCCGCCACCTGACCCCAAACAAATGGAACCTTCCTAAAATACTATTATCTCCCACTGTCACTATTAACATGTTTAAGCGCAAGTTAAAAAGCTTCCTGCCTAAGTGAGACTAATCACCCCTACCCTATATTTTATTTAATTTTATAAAACTTACACATACCTTGACATGCTATGTTACTTTTATTTTTTATTTTACTATATCGTTCATTTTTATTCGTATGGTTACACATTGTAGAACATTTATTAATATCTTAAATTCTTTGTGGTTAATAAATTCTTCATAGCACTACTTACATACAAACCCTACTCACTACTTACGTACATACCCTACTCACTACTTACACACATACCCTACTCACTACATACACACATTCCCTACTCACTACTTACACACACACACACCCTACTCACTACTTACACACATACCCTACTCACTACTTACACACACACATACCCTACTCACTACTTACACATATACCCTACTCACTACTTACACACATACCCTACTCACTTCTTACACACACACACATACCCTACTCACTACTTACACACATATCCTACTCACTACTTACACACATATTCTACTCACTACTTACACACATACCCTACTCACTACTTATACATACATACCCTACTGACTACTTACACACTTACCCTACTCACTACTTACACACATACCCTACTCACTACTTACACACACATACCCTACTCACTACTTACACACATACCCTACTCACTACTTATACACACACCCTACTCACTACTTACACACATACGCTACTCACTACTTACACACATACCCTACTCACTACTTACACATATCCTACTCACTACTTACACATACATACCCTACTCACTACTTACACGCATATCCTACTCACTACTTACACACAATACATACCCTACTCACTACTTACACATACATACCCTACTCACTACTTACATACATACCCTACTCACTACTTACACACATACCCTACTCACTACTTACATACACACACACCCTACTCACTACTTATACACACACCCTACTCACTACTTACACACATACGCTACTCACTACTTACACACACATACCCTACTCACTACTTACACACACACCCTACTCACTACATACACACATACCCTACTCACTACTTACACACATACCCTACTCACTACTTATACACACACCCTACTCACTACTTACACACATACGCTACTCACTACTTACATACACATACCCTACTCACTACTTACACACACATACCCTACTCACTACTTATATACACATACCCTACTCACTACTTACACACATATCCTACTCACTACTTACATACACATACCCTACTCACTACTTACACACACATACCCTACTCACTACTTACACACACACTCTCACTACTTACACACATACCCTACTCACTACTTACACACACATACCCTACTCACTACTTACACACATACCCTACTCACTACTTACACACACACACACACACCCTACTCACTACTTACACACATACGCTACTCACTACTTACATACACATACCCTACTCACTACTTACACACACATACCCTACTCACTACTTACACACACACTCTCACTACTTACACACATACCCTACTCACTACTTACACACACATACCCTACTCACTACTTATATACACATACCCTACTCACTACTTACACACATATCCTACTCACTACTTACACACACACACATATCCTACTCACTACATACACACATACCCTACTCACTACTTACACACACATACCCTACTCACTACTTACACACATACCCTACTCACTACTTACACACATACCCTACTCACTACATACACACACACATACCCTACTCACTACTTACACACACACTCTCACTACTTACACACATACCCTACTCACTACTTACATATACATACCCTACTCACTACTTATATACACATACCCTACTCACTACATACACACACACCCTACTCACTACTTATACACACACCCTACTCACTACTTACACACATACGCTACTCACTACTTACACACACATACCCTACTCACTACTTACACACACACTCTCACTACTTACACACATACCCTACTCACTACTTACACACATACCCTACTCACTACATACACACATACCCTACTCACTACTTACACACATACTCTACTCACTACTTACACACATACCCTACTCACTACTTATACACACACCCTACTCACTACTTACACACATACGCTACTCACTACTTACATACACATACCCTACTCACTACTTACACACACATACCCTACTCACTACTTATATACACATACGCTACTCACTACTTACACACATATCCTACTCACTACTTACATACACATACCCTACTCACTACTTACACACACATACCCTACTCACTACATACACACACACCCTACTCACTACTTATACACACACCCTACTCACTACTTACACACATACGCTACTCACTACTTACACACACATACCCTACTCACTACTTACACACACACTCTCACTACTTACACACATACCCTACTCACTACTTACACACATACCCTACTCACTACATACACACATACCCTACTCACTACTTACACACATACTCTACTCACTACTTACACACATACCCTACTCACTACTTATACACACACCCTACTCACTACTTACACACATACGCTACTCACTACTTACATACACATACCCTACTCACTACTTACACACACATACCCTACTCACTACTTATATACACATACGCTACTCACTACTTACACACATATCCTACTCACTACTTACATACACATACCCTACTCACTACTTACACACACATACCCTACTCACTACTTACACACACACTCTCACTACTTACACACATACCCTACTCACTACTTACACACACACCCTACTCACTACATACACACACACATACCCTACTCACTACTTACACACCTACACCCTACACACTCCTCATACCTGCTACTTCCCACTCATACACCTATAGCGACAATGCCAACTGTACTGCTTTGATGCTAGCATCTAGAGAAGGACATACTCAAGTCATGAGGACATTGATTGATAACCATGCTGATATCAATGCACAAGATAAAATGAAAGTATGTGTAATAAATATCTTTTGCCATAATCCATGAAATTAAACTCATCCCCTCTCAAAACAGAACACTGCTCTACATTTCCCTTTAAGTCCCTCCCCTCCCAAAATAGAATATTGCCCTACATTTCTCTTTAAGCCGCTCCCCTCCTAAAACAGAACACTGTCCTACATTTCCATTTAAGCATCTCGCCTCCTCTCCCTAAATAGAAAAATGTCCTACATTTTCCTTTAAGCATCACGCCTCCCCTCCCTAAATAGAAAAAATGTCCTACATTTCCCTTTAAGCCCCTCCCCTCCCAAAACAGAATACTGCCCTACATTTCTCATGTAGCCACGGTCACCTCGAAGCCGTTACTTTACTGTTGAACTCTCGTGCTGACGTCACAATAAAGAATACATTAGACCACGCCCCTTTAGATCTCGCTATTGACAACTTGCATGCTGAGGTCACTAATACAATGCTTGTTCACAAATCGTTAGTGTCCCTCTGACTAAAGTACTTAATGGTCTAGAAATAAACTACTTAGATTATCTAGAAATCAAGTATTTAGATGATTTTTAAAAATCTTTTAACGCCTCAAATTTATAAAAACCACTACAGTAGTAAACACTTCCACTATTTACTAACCACTAACCACTATAGTAGTAAACACTTCTACTATTTACTAACCACTAACCACTATAGTAGTAAACACTTCCACTATTTACTAACCACTAACCACTACAGTAGTAAACACTTCCACTATTTACTAACCACTAACCACTACAGTAGTAAACACTTCTACTATTTACTAACCACTAACCACTATAGTAGTAAACACTTCCACTATTTACTAACCACTAACCACTACAGTAGTAAACACTTCCACTATTTACTAACCACTAACCACTACAGTAGTAAACACTTCTACTATTTACTAACCACTAACCACTACAGTAGTAAACACTTCTACTATTTACTAACCACTAACCACTACAGTAGTAAACACTTCCACTATTTACTAACCACTAACCACTACAGTAGTAAACATTTCCACTATTTACTAACCACTAACCACTACAGTAGTAAATACTTCCACTATTTACTAACCACTAACCACTACAGTAGTAAACACTTCTACTATTTACTAACCACTATAGTAGTAAACACTTCCACTATTTACTAACCACTAACCACTACAGTAGTAAACACTTCCACTATTTACTAACCACTAACCACTACAGTAGTAAACACTTCCACTATTTACTAACCACTAACTACTACAGTAGTAAACACTTCCACTATTTACTAACCACTAACCACTACAGTAGTAAACACTTCCACTATTTACTAACCACTAACCACTACAGTAGTAAACACTTCCACTATTTACTAACCACTAACCACTACAGTAGTAAAAACTTCCACTATTTACTAACCACTAACCACTACAGTAGTAAACACTTCCACTATTTACTAACCACTAACCACTACAGTAGTAAACACTTCTACTATTTACTAACCACTAACTACTACAGTAGTAAACACTTCCACTATTTACTAACCACTAACCACTACAGTAGTAAACACTTCCACTATTTACTAACCACTAACCACTACAGTAATAAACACTTCCACTATTTACTAACCACTACAGTAGTAACCACTTCCACTATTTACTAACCACTAACCACTACAGTAGTAAACACTTCCACTATTTACTAACCACTAACCACTACATTAGTAAACACTTCCAATATTTACTAACCACTAACCACTACAGTAGTAAACACTTCCACTATTTACTAACCACTAACCACTACAGTAGTAAACACTTCCACTATTTACTAACCACTAACCATAACCACTACAGTAGTAAACACTTCCACTATTTACTAACCACTAACCACTACAGTAGTAAACACTTCCACTATTTACTAACCACTAACCACTACAGTAGTAAACACTTCCACTATTTACTAACCACTAACCACTACATTAGTAAACACTTCCAATATTTACTAACCACTAACCACTACAGTAGTAAACACTTCCACTATTTACTAACCACTAACCACTACAGTAGTAAACACTTCCACTATTTACTAACCACTAACCACTACAGTAGTAAACACTTCCACTATTTACTAACCACTAACCACTACATTAGTAAACACTTCCAATATTTACTAACCACTAACCACTACAGTAGTAAACACTTCCACTATTTACTAACCACTAACCATAACCACTACAGTAGTAAACACTTCCACTATTTACTAACCACTAACCACTACAGTAGTAAACACTTCCACTATTTACTAACCACTAACCACTACAGTAGTAAACACTTCCACTATTTACTAACCACTAACCATAACCACTTCAGTAGTAAACACTTCCACTATTTACTAACCACTAACCACTACAGTAGTAAATACTTCCACTATTTACTAACCACTAACTACTACAGTAGTAAACATTTCCACTATTTACTAACCACTAACCACTACAGTAGTAAACACTTCCACTATTTACTAACCACTAACCACTAACCACTACAGTAGTAAACACTTCCACTATTAACTAAATACTAACCACTAACCACTCTAGTAGTAAACTCAGCTATTAAACACCCTTCAAATCAAATAATCATGCCACTAAACAAATTTCTACCACAATCCCACAATAACATCTCACTAACTTTATCTCTATCTTCAAACATCTTAATATGAATAAGAAATCAAAATAATTAACACAAAAATTAATAAATTGATGTTTAACTTATATATTATAAATAACAATAGTGACATTATTTGTATTATATAATTATTATTATATTTTAGAAATAATTTATATTACATAATAACCATTGATAAATTTTATTTAAAACAAAAATTAATATAAATAAATGATAAATTTAATACAATAACTACATTAAGTATATTAATATTATATTAATATTATATTAAGTATATTAATATTATATTAAGTATATTAATATTATATTCATAGGTATATTAATATTATATTATTAATATTTATATGACTATTATATTATTAATATTTATATGACTATTATATTATTTATATTTATATGACTATTATATTATTTATATTTATTTAACTATTATATTATTTATATTTATAATAAACAGAAATTTTTAATAATGAAATTAACTTTTTAATTATATTTCTATCTTAGTTGGAAAAACATGTTGAGTGTACATGACAAAAATGGATATACTGCAATGGACAGACTTATAGAAAAACTACCAGACGCTGCCTTTGTTAATATCGTTACAAAGCAGTATTGTTACATAGCAGTATTGTGGCTATGTGGAGTGATATATTATGTAATATATGTAGTATGGTAAGCTTTAATTGAAGAGAGGTTTTAGGTTTAGAGTGTGAATAAAGTAAGGTGAAGCATGGTATATTATTGGTTTTAGACGTGGAGAGGTTGATTGAGTGAGATGTATGGTAATGATATATTAACATGCAATGATAATTATCATGTAACAAGACAAACTTTTAGATTTGGTGTATTAAATTATTAATTATTAATTAATTTTCCAAATGATAGACATCTAATAAACCAAAGATATAATTATTGTATATTAATATTAATATAAATATAAATATAATTAGACTAATCTTCTATATATAGTAATCTTCTATTGTTTTATTTATTGCCCTTTATTAATTATATTTTGACAGTTAGTGCTAGACCATTGTGTGGAGAGAAGTACTAGGGACGAAAAAGACCCGGATCTCAAGGTTGACCTCTGACCTCGAACTTCATTTTCTTCTTCTTGATTTATAATCCTTCTCTATCCCATCTATATATTCAAAACTGCTTTACCCCGTGCTAACCCATCTTCTAACCCACCTTATAACCTACTAGCTAAAGCCTCTCATAACACACATTCTAACCCCGCTACTAATATCATTTCATACCCCCTCTCCTAATATAATCTACTATCCCCTTTCATAGACCCTCTCCTAACCCATCTCACATCCCTTCTTCTAATATCACCTGTTAAACCCTCTCCTAACCCATCTCACATCCCCTCTTCTAATATCACCTGTTAAACCCTCTCCTAACCCATCTCACATCCCTTCTTCTAATATCACCTGTTAAACCCTCTCCTAACCCATCTCACATCCCCTCTTCTAATATCACCTGTTAAACCCTCTCCTAACCCATCTCACATCCCTTCTTCTAATATCACCTGTTAAACCCTCTCCTAACCCATCTCACATCCCCTCTTCTAATATCACCTGTTAAACCCTCTCCTACCCCATCTCACATCCCTTCTTCTAATATCACCTGTTAAACCCTCTCCTACCCCATCTCATACCCCCTCTTCTAATATCACCTGCTAAACCCTCTCCTAACCCATCTCATAACCTCTCTTCTAATATCACCTGTTAAACCCTCTCCTAACCCATCTAATACCCCCTCTTCTAATATCACCTGCTAAACCCTCTCCTAACCCATCTCATAACCTCTCTTCTAATATCACCTGCTAAACCCTCTCCTACCCCATCTCACATCCCCTCTTCTAATATCACCTGTTAAACCCTCTCCTAACCCATCTCATACCCTCTCTTCTAATATCACCTGTTAAACCCTCTCCTAACCCATCTCACATCCCCTCTTCTAATATCACCTGCTAAACCCTCTCCTAACCCATCTCACATCCCTTCTTCTAATATCACCTGTTAAACCCTCTCCTAACCCATCTAATACCCCCTCTTCTAATATCACCTGCTAAACCCTCTCCTAACTCATCTCATAACCTCTCTTCTAATATCACCTGTTAAACCCTCTCCTAACCCATCTCACATCCCCTCTTCTAATATCACCTGTTAAACCCTCTCCTAACCCATCTCACATCCCTTCTTCTAATATCACCTGTTAAACCCTCTCCTAACCCATCTCACATCCCCTCTTCTAATATCACCTGTTAAACCCTCTCCTAACCCATCTCACATCCCTTCTTCTAATATCACCTGTTAAACCCTCTCCTACCCCATCTCATACCCCCTCTTCTAATATCACCTGCTAAACCCTCTCCTAACCCATCTCATAACCTCTCTTCTAATATCACCTGTTAAACCCTCTCCTAACCCATCTAATACCCCCTCTTCTAATATCACCTGCTAAACCCTCTCCTAACCCATCTCATAACCTCTCTTCTAATATCACCTGCTAAACCCTCTCCTACCCCATCTCACATCCCCTCTTCTAATATCACCTGTTAAACCCTCTCCTAACCCATCTCATACCCTCTCTTCTAATATCACCTGTTAAACCCTCTCCTAACCCATCTCACATCCCCTCTTCTAATATCACCTGCTAAACCCTCTCCTAACCCATCTCACATCCCTTCTTCTAATATCACCTGTTAAACCCTCTCCTAACCCATCTCATACCCTCTCTTCTAATATCACCTGCTAAACCCTCTCCTAACCCATCTCATACCCTCTCTTCTAATATCACCTGCTAAACCCTCTCCTAACCCATCTAATACCCCCTCTTCTAATATCACCTGCTAAACCCTCTCCTAACCCATCTCATAACCTCTCTTCTAATATCACCTGCTAAACCCTCTCCTACCCCATCTCACATCCCCTCTTCTAATATCACCTGTTAAACCCTCTCCTAACCCATCTAATACCCCCTCTTCTAATATCACCTGCTAAACCCTCTCCTAACCCATCTCATAACCTCTCTTCTAATATCACCTGCTAAACCCTCTCCTAACCCATCTCATACCCTCTCTTCTAATATCACCTGATAAACCCTCTCCTAACCCATCTCACATCCCTTCTTCTAATATCACCTGTTAAACCCTCTCCTAACCCATCTCATAACCTCTCTTCTAATATCACCTGCTAAACCCTCTCCTAACCCATCTCATAACCTCTCTTCTAATATCACCTGCTAAACCCTCTCCTAACCCATCTCATACCCTCTCTTCTAATATCACCTGTTAAACCCTCTCCTACCCCATCTCACATCCCCTCTTCTAATATCACCTGCTAAACCCTCTCCTAACCCATCTCACATCCCTTCTTCTAATATCACCTGTTAAACCCTCTCCTAACCCATCTCATACCCTCTCTTCTAATATCACCTATTAAACCCTCTCCTAACCCATCTCATACCCTCTCTTCTAATATCACCTGTTAAACCCTCTCCTAACCCATCTCATACCCTCTCTTCTAATATTACCTGTTAAACCCTCTCCTAACCCATCTCATACCCTCTCTTCTAATATCACCTGTAAAACCCTCTCCTAACCCATCTCATACCCTCTCTTCTAATATCACCTGCTAAACCCTCTCCTAACCCATCTAATACCCCCTCTTCTAATATCACCTGTTAAACCCTCTCCTAACCCATCTCATACCCTCTCTTCTAATATCACATGCTAAACCCTCTCCTAACCCATATCATACCCTCTCTTCTAATATCACCTGTTAAACCCTATCCTAACCCATCTCATATCCCTTCTTCTAATATCACCTGTTAAACCCTCTCCTAACCCATCTCATATCCCCTCTCCTAATGTCATTTGTAATTTCTCTCATTTTTCCCTTTAGTATTTTGGTGTAGTTCTGACACTCCATAATATTATTAATAAGCAATATTTTCATTTTAACCTTTAACCTCGCATGTACCTAGAACAAATCAACATGTATATCTTAATCTTTAAGCTTAAGTGTACCTAGAACAAATTAACATGTATATATTAACCTTTAACCTTACATATACCTAGGCAAAATAAACACTTATATCTTAATTTTATTAAATCATTAATTATACTAGTGAATCTTACTACTTAGCCTTTCACCTACCCTAAACACATACCCTATATACCTACCCTAAACACCTACCCTATACACCTACCCTATACATCTACCCTATACACCTACCCTATATACCTACCCTATACATCTACCCTATACACCTACCCTATACATCTACCCAAAACACATACCCTATATACCTACCCTATACACCTACCCTATACATCTACCCTATACACCTACCCTATACATCTACCTTATACATCTACCCTATACATCTACCCTATACATCTACCCTATACACCTACCATATACATCTACACTATACATCTACCTTATACACCTACCCTATACATCTACCCTATACATCTACCCTATACATCTACCCTATACATCTACCCTATACATCTACCTTATACACCTACCCTATACATCTACCCTATACACCTACCCTATACACCTACCCTATACATCTACCCTATACACCTACCCTATACACCTACCCTATACATCTACCCTATACATCTACCCTATACATCTACCCTATACATCTTATCTAAACCTACCATAAACACCTTCGCTAACATCTCATTCCTAACTTATCTCTCAGATGATATTTGACTACCAGTACATTGACCCTGGACCAACAGATACCTCCTATGATAATAAGAAGAGATACTATGCCTTAAACGTTAGTTAGGACACGAAGGACATTGGTGAGAGTTAGGACACGAAGGACATTGGTGTGAGTTAGGACACGAAGGACATTGGTGAGAGTTAGAATATTAGAAGATATTATATGGAAGTATACAAAGAAAATTATGAAGATTAACATGAATGACAAATAATTTCGTGATATTTGAATAACATTTATAGAGTAAATTTAAAGAACATTAGTGGAAATGAGGTCATAGGGTCAATTGTTTTAAAGTGGACATTAAGGTGTAAATGTTTATTATAATGTAAATGTTGATGGTGTATAATTTTTAATACTAGTATTGATATGAGTATCCAAGAATATATATAGTAATAGCAAACTCCCAAGTTAAGGACATTTGATATTCGATGACTAACTTATATGAAATTCATAATCCTTCGAGTATTTTACAAGGAATATCGTAACACTTAATAAAACCACTAAATTTTCCCATCTAGACCATGGTACAACACCACAGAGAAAACCTACTTTCACATCCTCTTTGTCAGAGTCTCCTATCCCAGAAATGGTTTAAATACATCTTAATAATATATATTTTTAATAGTATCTTATTAATTTATTCAATATTGATTATTCTATAAAATAATTTAAGAAGTTTTAAATAATATATTATAACTAAATACATATGAATAAATACATATATATTTAAATATATATAATGATATTATATTTCATTTATTATAATAACATTACTATAGTTATAATCTCTAATTTCTCCCTTACTAATGCTCTATCCAATCTATTAACTACACCCATAATCCTTATCATAACCCTTATCCTAATCCGTACACTGTCTACTAAACTAATGGATCATTACACCTCACTATACTTTAATGCTCCTCTAATGGTTGAGACAAGTCATAGGAAGAGAGTAATATTCTAATCTAGTCTACTTTACTCTACCTCGAGTACTTATAGAGTAGTTTATACTACCTAGGAAGTTATTGAGTAATTGACAATAACGAATAAAGTTGTCTAGTAGATTACACTGCCTAGTATTATTATCGAGTAGTTTACTCTACCAAGTAGAGTAGTTGAGTAATATACACTACTCTTTGAATAACTCATGTGCCCATGTATTTTATCGCAATTTTCATAATAATTAACATTTATTTTAAACAAATATAATAGATTTTAAATATCTTTTTTAATAATATAAACTAGGTTATAGGTTATAGGTCATAGTTTATAGCTATAGCTACTAAAGATTATATCTCTAACTATATTTCAAAATACTTTATTTATATTATAATAATAATAAACATTAATTAATAAAATATTAAATTAAAGTAAATAAAAGTAAATTAAAGTTATTAATTAATCTTATTTTATAGAACATTATAACTAATTAACAAGTACTGTGTAGAGTAGAGAGTAGAGTAGAGCATAATCGGTAGCAAGTAGAGTGGCAAGTACTGAGTAGAGTTTTAGTTAGTGAAGTATATCATAAAATATATTGAAATAATCGTACATAAAACATGAATTCAACCACAAACTCAATCTTAACCTCAACTCAACACATCGACTAACCCAAAAACAACTCTTCGCTATCACTTCGACTAACCCACCTTAACATTTCTTCTAACTTAAACTTTACCCACCTAATTATTCCCTTAACCTCTCCTCCAAGGCTCAGATTTGGGCGGATGATTTTTGCTCTCAACTTGATCCTTTACTTGGGATATCTTTTGTCTCTGACTTATTATGTATTAAATGTCGATGATCCAATACGAGTGAAACTCATCGATGACACTTCATCTCGTTGTCCAATAGTGTTTACGGATGAGGAAATCAGCCGCGGTTTAGATAAGAATGCAACTATCACTGCCTACTACAAACAGGTTTGTTTTAGAGTAGGTAAATAGATATAATATTCCAGTGAGAGTTAACTGAGTTGGATTTGCTTGATGTTTATTGTCTATAGATACTACTAAGATTATTAATGTATTACTAATTCAACGCTGCATACTTCTCTAAATAGTAATTTTTATGTTACATCTTATTATAGTACGGAAAGATGACATTAAGTGACAGGCAAATTACAAATAAAACTGTTTTAGTATTCAATTATATATTATTTGGATTTGCTGTTATTTTTATTATCAGAGAGCTTTCAAAATTCATTCACCAAGTTTGTATATAAAATGGAATCTTAATTTAAATGAAATTTCAACTTTAAGACATTCTTTTTTTAAATAATATAGAATTTATATTTGAATTAGTTTCTATTCTAATATAATATTAACTTAAATTCTCATTTTAATTTCATATTGTTTTAGTGCATATTTAATATATTCCAATAAATGCATCAAATTTAGCATTTAATTGACTTAACGATAACATAATTCTATTACTTCCTTTACTTGAAATAGAAAAGACATTATCTGTCTTTCATAAATCTCATACCCTGGATAATGATTACTGCTACATTCGTTTTGATTCTTCCTTTTGCAACGAAACCGTGTTTGATACAGTGGCGTGGTGCCTGGATTTCATTATTGCTAGCCTGGATAAATTTCATCATGTACCTCAGAAGGTTAATTCGTTCTTTAAAATGAAATAAAACGATATTAATATTTACTAATTATATAAGATAAATATAATAATATTAATATTTACTAAATAGAGTGAAATTTAATTTAATTTAATCACTTATAGAATATATAATGTGATTATTATGAATTATTGTTGTAGTTATTGATAGGAGTTATTGTTGTAGTTATTGATAGGAGTTATTGTTGTACTTATTGATTTGTATTTGTTAATCTTTGCTAGGTTGGATTTTCTTGGTATTTTTGTGATAATGTTTGTTGCCGTTCTTACAAGTCTTTTGAAGGTTATGTACATGGCCATCCTTTTAGAAATAGTTCGACTAAATATAGCATTTAATGTATTGTTTTTAATAAGTATTGGGTACTGTTATGCAAGATAGAGGTAGGTTACTTAAAATACATATCTAAATTTAGATTTATTCACTTATTAAACAACAATATTTATATTTTCTTTTTTTAATAACTCCAATAATATTTTAAATGAAATTTAATTTTTAAAGGCAGTCTTTATGTTTTTATTTTTTATCCTTGCATTTACTGGATCATTTTACATTGTTTTGTCGACTAGGGTTAGTGTATAGTGTAATATGTATATTGTATAGTATACAGTGCATAGAGAACATCATTGTCTCATGATATTTATTAAATAAAAATATATAATTATTAAATAATTTGATTAACATATTTAATATATAATTTGTATCCAAATCTTTTTTAATTTCAGCCGATTTTCAAGAATCTTTGGGCTGCTTTCATTAATATCTTTGTTATGACTCTAGGAGAAGTTTCAATGACAGATGAAACACTTTCCTCATTGGATGGTTAGAAAACATGAAAATTAGTTTAAATTAGTTCAAAATGGTTTGAGAAGCGGTCAGACTAGTATAATATCAACAATATTAAATATTAATGCATAGATTAATAATCTAATTTGAAATTACTTACAGCTTCATTTCTAACTACATTAATAATAACTATACACTTCATCTTTTATATAATTAATCCTTAAACTATAGCCTTAAATTAATAAACCATTATTATGTATACCAGCCAAGAATCATTTCAAATTTGCTGACGAACCATTTTTTATTGACTATAACTTTCTTGTTCTATTATTCCTTTTCATTATGCCTATTGTTCTAATGAACCTTATGGTTAGTATGTTATTCCTGTCTCATTACTTCTTATTTATTTTTTATATTATATATTACCGTCTGTTTCATATATTTCATATATCCAATAATAATAGAAATACATATTATCGTAATAATAAACATGCCTAAAATGTCCTTAATCAAACCTCAATTACCCTCTTTACGTTAAATTTATCTTCAATTCCCTTCACTAAACTCATTTCCTTTAGCTAACTACCCTAAATTCTTTACCTACATTAAATTCCTTTAAATAACTACCCTCAATCCTTTAACTATATTAAATTCCTTTAAATAACTACCCTCAATCCTTTAACTATATTAAATTCCTTTAACTGCGTGCAATTCTTTAAATACTCTCAAATATATATACTATAGTATATATTAATGTATACATTAAATTTCTTTAACTCATGTTACTTATTTCACAACCCTCAATTCCTTTCACTACCCTCAATTCCTTTCACTACCCTCAATTCCTTTCACTACCCTCAATTCCTTTCACTACCGTCAATTCCTTTCACTACCCTCAATTCCTTTAACTCTAACAAAATCTCTTATTTATTAACATACTTTTAATACATTTCACTATACACATTGACCTATTCTAGAACAAATTATCACACTTTCAATTTATTTATATTCGCAGATTGGTATAGCTGTTGGAGATATAGAAAAAATACAACACAATGCTTATTTGAAAAGAATTGCACTTCAAGTTAGTTAAGGTTGCAATTTTGGTAACTCTGATAAATAAGATGCTGACACCTTAACTGAAGTCTTAAACTTGCTTCAACAGGTAGACTTACTTTATATGTTAGAGAGCAATTTGCCGAGGTACCTTCAACACAAATTCCATGTCAGAAAAATTACTCTGAGACCAAATGACCACTCCACTGATAACTTTATTACAGGAGTTTGTAGCTATTCTTGTTATATTTTGTATTGTAAGGAAAACGTTTCTAGTTCCTTCATTTGAAAGTATTTTTTAAATAATATTTTAAAAATTCCTTATTCATATTTTACTTAGATCCATTAGCCTAACCAAACATTAATAACATCCTGCGTAGTGTTGGAGGAGGACTTTTGGTAGTACAAGTCATAAGTTACAGTTCATTCAGGCAGAACGTAAAGACCATATATCTGGATCTATAGAGAGGCTCAAGGTGCAGATTAACAACCAACATAGAAGGTTTAACACTTACCAATACTTTCCTCAATAAACATCACCATATGCTCAACTTATTTCTATTAAATGTCATCTCCTATTGAGTTATTATCCTCTAATCCATACTTTATTTCAACTTTCCAAACTTTCCTTGTTACCCCTATTTTCCAAATATTACTTCCTTCAACAGAATGCGCGATATGCAAAGTCAAATGACAAAACAAATGAATCTTTTAGAACAAATCGGACAAAAACTTGACATCAAACTACCTTCAGTATCTAATACTGTGAATATATCAGAAACTCTAGGTATATATGGGCTTCGGCAATTCAAATCTATTGTTCCTTGATTAATCATTAACAACATATATTCTCTGTAGTATCAACCTCTATTTTAAAGAATGCATATCTATTGTATCGTTTATTAATTATCTCAAACAATTAAAATTCAATTATTAGATTCAGAGGTGAATTTACATTTTTTGTTGTCAATGATTTCTTTTAGCAAATATGATCTTTTGATAACCTAAATCTATATTCTTTAAAACGAATCCTTTATTTAAATTAATTAAATTTAATAATTATCATCTTAATAAAAGACTGTTATATTATTTTAATTTATTATATAATAGATCAAATTCGCTTTTAATACATTTTTCTTCGCAATCATTTTACTTTTTCCTTACATTTCATTCTACAAAGAAATAATTAAGAATATCCATATGACATATTCTCATTGCACCTTGAACCCATAATTATAACTTCTTGCCCATATTTGAATAGAGGAATTTTGAACAAGGTATATCTACAAAAGCAGCCTTTTCTTTGCATGCAAAACAGCTTTTGCTAATATATCAAATGCCCTCAACAAGTTTCAATGATTTTCAGTGGGGTCATATCGATGTTGTAATTGGTTTTATTGCGGAGTGTGAGTGATGCTTAATTTCTAAAACTTTTATTTTCCCATTCACCTTTCTATTGTCTCTCTAAGTTTCCAAACACTTTTTCTACAATAAACCAATTACCTACAATCTCATACTATTTCATACTTTCACTTGAATCTAAATATTTATCATCGCGACCAATATTATTTCCAATAGAGCTTCCGGTGGGCAGTAGCTGCCGTAATTCATACGGTGATGAAGGAATGGTTACAGAGGACTTTTGCAGTGATCTTCCCTCGCAACGACATAAACAGAAATCCATTCGCATCTGTAGTGATAGACCCAAATCCATCATTATATAAATAGAAATTATGCAATCGAGAGAGTGGGGAAGTGTGTATGTATATGTACTAGAGAAAGAAAGAGAGAGAGAGAGAGAGAGAGAGAGAGAGAGAGAAAGAGAGAGAAAGATAGAGTAGTGTTGAAATCGTATGAGAAAATCAGGCAAAATCATGTCACACAATCTTTGCAATGTTATATACTTACCTCCCATATTTCTTTTAACGTTGTCTTTATATCATATCTACTCTCCTAAATCTCCTTTATATATATTCAAACAATATCATCTATCTTTTTCTTGAATTCCTCTCTTAACTGCTTCCCTAATTCATCTCTTAAATCCTCCTACCACTCCTTCTCTAACGTTGCCTTAGCTCTGCCTTAAACCCTTTCTTAACTATCTCCTACATCTTCTTCTGAATATTCTACTTGCTCCTCCCATATCTACCTCTTAACTACTACTACAACGATGTCTCTACTTCCGTCCATACTTCTGTAATTTCTCAACAACATGTTAGTAAAAACTCCTAAAACATTTGTGCAATTAACTTAAATTAGCATCGAGGTAGTTTTGCTTTGATTTCTTACGAATATGTCATCAACATGCAAATATTGAATTTGAAATAAGCTTTATGATAATTCCAAGTTCTCACTTGTAAAACTTCAAATTCTTGACTTCCATTAATAAATATTTATTTTTTCTACTTTTATTTCATATTATTATAAATGAGAACACTAATGACCTTTTGCTGAAAGAATTAGGTTTACATCATGGTTGTGTCATGGTAATATATCTTTTAGAATACAAAGCTGAATTTAGAATTAGCTAAGCCATATTATTACATATTTAATAATATGTAAATAAATAAATATAGTATTTAATAAGTCAGTCAAGTATAAGCTAGGTATTTATATAACACTTTTATTATTTAGAAACTTATATTTAAATATTTCTTTTTCTATATCACATCGGAATTTACTTTCAAAACTATATTATAATATGTTATTCCATAAAAAATTATAAATTGTTAATTTAATAATATGAAATATTCGATAAGTTTTTATTTTAATCAAAGATACCTCGAAGCAATCTTTGATATAAAGTTAAATAATAGTTAAATAATAAAATATATTAAGTAATGCCATCTAGCTAAAATATCCTACCTATATATATACATATATATATATATATATATATATATATATATATATACATATATATATACATATATATACATATATATATATATATATATATATATATATATATACATATATATATATACATATATATATATATATATATATATATATATGTGTGTGTGTATATATATATAACTTGGAAGGATTTTATTGAAAATCAAAGTAACGAGTAAAATAATAATTGCAATTCTATACAAGTAATTAAGAACAGATTAAAAAAGTTGTACAATTCAGATAAATCACTGGAAACTTTGCTTACTTCTTTCTGATTTTATTTTTATTTTAAATTTATACAAATATCACCTTGAATTCCTAATTCATTTTGTAGGGTAATGTATTCAGGAGAGTCAAATTACCATACTACAATGATCAAAGAATATAATAGTCATATAAATATATGTACTACCTTATTGAAAAACTATTTGATGACCCAGCAAAAAGTGTATTCAAGTTTAGTTTATTAAATGTTGTAGAAATGAGTGTTTGCACTTTGTCATGTATTATTTTTATTTTTCTGAAAATAGAAAGGCAACGGTTTATTACATTAATGTTGATCTCAATATGCTTATCTGCAAGTATCTGCAATAAGTATTATTATTGTTCCAAGTAATGCCTTTACGCTAAAACTTGTATACTAATTCTATGCTAAAAGTTCAAAGATTTAAAGAAATGTTTATATCTAAGTGAAAAGAAATTGTAAAGACTTTCTAAGATTATTTTCTAAGAGAGATCTTGTAATATTCTCTTATAGAGGATAAACTAAGGGTTTATTTTATTAGGAGTATTTTACAAAAGTCTTAGATCTTATAATTAGATAACAGAGTCAAATAATTATTGTTCTTACTTTTTATCACATTGTTATTATTTGTATTTATTTTTTGCCAATTCTTGCAGCTATAATGAAAAGATTAAAATCTAATTACTACAATTGTTTAATTTTGTGCATTTCTAAAATATACATGTGTATGTGTGTGTGTGTGTATGCGTGAATATGTGCGTATTCGTTTGGATATATATGTATGCGTGTCCATGTGTGTGTGTATGTGTGTATCAACGTAAATGCATTAGCATACTCTATTTTATGAGAAATTGCTACTATATTATTTGATTTTAACTGGTTGACCCTATTAATTATGTGTACCATGTTATAGCACTAATAAGTTAACTAGTTAACTTTAAATTAATCAATTGAGGCAATGAGGCGGTGAGTAACACAATATTTCTATCTATTTTCTACATATTTTCTACATATTTTTTATATTTTTAATATATAATTTATATATATAATATTCTTTATCTATAATCTCTTACAAATAGGAATTATTATGTTATCATTTTATAATTTATTTTTATTAACAATTGTCAATCATAACAAATCATGTAATCATAATAAGAATTCCATTTTTTTCATCAATACCTAGAAATATATCTCCCAACTTCCTCGTGTTTTATAAACAACCTAAACTATATTAAACGTGAATTCACAATGTAAGAAATGCATATATGTATATATATATATATATATATATATATATATATAAAAATTACTATATTCTCTCATAAAATAATAAATAATAGCTAATTAAGTATTTTTAATAAAGATATTGGCTTGCAAATCATAATAATTAAAGCATTATTCGTCTAAATTAAAATTCATGCAAGAACGTTATTAGGAGTTGTTGGGTAAACAAGGTGCATACAGATTTAGGGGCGTGGTTAGGTTTTAATTAAATAAGATTGTGGTTGATCTATTGTTTGATTTGTTAAGTCAGTTCGGCCGGTCATACGGTGACTACTGTTCATAGCTCGCTGACCACTGATTGTAGCTATTATCATATATTCGATACCTTAATAATCGCAATATAGTCATGGGTATACAGTTAGCTTCCAATAGATACTAATACAGTAGGTAAATGTGATATCCGACTGAAGGATAACCATTAAAGAGAGACAATAATCGATGAAGTAATCAGTAACAGAAGTAATCTGCACTAAACACTCCAACAAAACATATCGGAATTTAAATTTGAAATGGTTAGTAAATGTTTTATAATTAGGTTATATTATGTTAGGTTATGTTAGGTTATATTAGGTTAGGTTATATTAGGTTATGTTATTTTAGGTTAGATTAGGTTAGGTTAGGTCATGCTAGGTAAGGTCATGTTAGGTTAGGTTATGTTAGGTTAGATTAGGTTAGGTTAGGTTAGTTATGTTAGGTAAGGTTATGTTAGTTTAGGTTATGTTAGGTAATATTGGGTTATGTTATGTTAGGTTAAGTTATGTTAGGTTAGATTAGGTTATGTTATGTTAGGTTATGTTAGTTTAGGTTATGTTAGGTTAGGTTATGTTAGATTAGATTAGGATATGTTATGTTAGTTTAGGTTAGGTTAGGTTAGGTTATATTAGGTTAGGTTATGACAGGTTAGATTATGTTAGGTTAGATTAGGTTATGTTATGTTAGGTTATGTCAGGTAAGATTATGTTAAGTTAGGTTATATTGGGTTATTTTGGGTTATGTTGGGTTATGTTATGTTAGGTTATGTTAAGTTATGTTAGGTTAGATTAAGTTATGTTAGGATAGGTTATGTTAGTTTAGGTTGTGTTAGGTTGGCTTATGTTAGGTTATGTTAGGTTAGGTTATGTTAGGCAAGGTTATGTTGGGTTGGGTTAGGTTGGGTTGGTTTGGTTTGGGTTGGGTTAGGTTGAGTTAGATTATATTATGTTTTGTTAGGTTAGGTTAAATTAGGTTAAATTATATCATGTTATGTTTGGTTGGGTTTGGTTGGGTTTGGTTGGGTTTGGTTGGGTTTGGTTGGGTTTGGTTGGGTTTGGTTGGGTTTGGTTGGGTTTGGTTGGGTTTGGTTGGGTTTGGTTGGGTTTGGTTGGGTTTGGTTGGGTTTGGTTGGGTTTGGTTGGGTTTGGTTGGGTTTGGTTGGGTTTGGTTGGGTTTGGTTGGGTTTGGTTGGGTTTGGTTGGGTTTGGTTGGGTTTGGTTGGGTTTGGTTGGGTTTGGTTGGGTTTGATTGGGTTTGGTTTGTTGGGTTTTGTTGGGTTTTGTTGGGTTTTGTTGGGTTTTGTTGGGTTTTGTTGGGTTTTGTTGGGTTTTGTTGGGTTTTGTTGGGTTTTGTTGGGTTTTGTTGGGTTTTGTTGGGTTTTGTTGGGTTTTGTTGGGTTTTGTTGGGTTTTGTTGGGTTTTGTTGGGTTTTGTTGGATTTTGTTGGGTTTTGTTGGGTTTTGTTGGGTTTTGTTGGGTTTTGTTGGGTTTTGTTGGGTTTTGTTGGGTTTTGTTGGGTTTTGTTGGGTTTTGTTGGGTTTTGTTGGGTTTTGTTGGGTTTTGTTGGGTTTTGTTGGGTTTTGTTGGGTTTGGTTGGGTTTGGTTGGGTTTGGTTGGGTTTGGTTGGGTTTGGTTGGGTTTGGTTGGGTTTGGTTGGGTTTGGTTGGGTTTGGTTGGGTTTGGTTGGGTTTGGTTGGGTTTGGTTGGGTTTGGTTGGGTTTGGTTGGGTTTGGTTGGGTTTGGTTGGGTTTGGTTGGGTTTGGTTGGGTTTGGTTGGGTTTGGTTGGGTTTGGTTGGGTTTGGTTGGGTTTGGTTGGGTTTGGTTGGGTTTGGTTGGGTTTGGTTGGGTTTGGTTGGGTTTGGTTGGGTTTGGTTGGGTTTGGTTGGGTTTGGTTGGGTTTGGTTGGGTTTGGTTGGGTTTGGTTGGGTTTGGTTGGGTTTGGTTGGGTTTGGTTGGGTTTGGTTGGGTTTGGTTGGGTTTGGTTGGGTTTGGTTGGGTTTGGTTGGGTTTGGTTGGGTTTGGTTGGGTTTGGTTGGGTTTGGTTGGGTTTGGTTGGGTTTGGTTGGGTTTGGTTGGGTTTGGTTGGGTTTGGTTGGGTTTGGTTGGGTTTGGTTGGGTTTGGTTGGGTTTGGTTGGGTTTGGTTGGGTTTGGTTGGGTTTGGTTGGGTTTGGTTGGGTTTGGTTGGGTTTGGTTGGGTTTGGTTGGGTTTGGTTGGGTTTGGTTGGGTTTGGTTGGGTTTGGTTGGGTTTGGTTGGGTTTGGTTGGGTTTGGTTGGGTTTGGTTGGGTTTGGTTGGGTTTGGTTGGGTTTGGTTGGGTTTGGTTGGGTTTGGTTGGGTTTGGTTGGGTTTGGTTGGGTTTGGTTGGGTTTGGTTGGGTTTGGTTGGGTTTGGTTGGGTTTGGTTGGGTTTGGTTGGGTTTGGTTGGGTTTGGTTGGGTTTGGTTGGGTTTGGTTGGGTTTGGTTGGGTTTGGTTGGGTTTGGTTGGGTTTGGTTGGGTTTGGTTGGGTTTGGTTGGGTTTGGTTGGGTTTGGTTGGGTTTGATTGGGTTTGGTTTGGTGGCGTTTGGTTGGGTTTTGTTGGGTTTTGTTGGGTTTTGTTGGGTTTTATTGGGTTTGGTTAGGTTAGCTTAGATTAGTTTATCTTAGCTAAGTTTAGCATAAATAAGGTGAGAGTATATTTAGAAGATGCTATTGATAATAAAATATCGATAATAATAATTATATAAAAGGTGGCTTTGTATAATTAAACAAAATATTAATTTAGGTCAATTACATTTTATATTCACATTAATCAATTAGAATATCCGCAAGTAAATTGAACTTATTATTTCGACGTTATATTTGAAATTAATATTTCCTAATTAGAATTACGTTATAAAAGACATTTATTACTACTTAGTAACATTATATCATTTAGGCTTCCTCGTCTGAATCTAAAAATAACATTCCTGGAGGCAAAAGAGTCAATATCCTGCCAAAATTATTGCCTGATATACAACTTACTGAGTATAAAGCGAAATATCAGAACGAGGTTAAACTCGAATTATTTGATGCAAACTTTAAAATTATGAATTCTAATTTTCTATCATATATTGTTATATCATCGATGTAAAAGAATTGTAAACTATTATTTTTTCAGGTTGGAGAAGATGGTTGGTTATCCACTCATAGCATCTCCATTTCAGAGGAAATGGATCATACGATAGTCAGTCATTTAAGAGTTAGTGTAAGGATTTTGGATAATAAGAGATTAGTATATCTGTTATATAATGGGTTCATTAATAAATAATAACACACATAGCCCTCCTTTATATTCAAACCTATTAAATATCAAATGATGCCATAAATAAGTATCACATTTCAGAAAAAATTGCATAAAAGACTCGATAGGAGGATCAGTAATATTATCCAACAAGAAATCGTGAAAAGGAAAGAATTAGCCGATGCTGAAGTAGCAGCCGCTTTGAAAGCCTCCGAAGAACCGGTTATTATTGGTTTCTAGATACAAAAATTAATATAAAACTTAATAATTACTATTAATAAAACATGTCTGCCCTGTTATATCATTATGCACCTAAATTGGGTATTATGTACACATCTTCATTATTGTTTGTTTAATATTAATATTTCTTTGAAATGTTCTTTTAATAATTTAAAAATTCATATGATAATAAACAGCTACAAATGATAGTTCTAATGGATTAGCTATGCATGTCCTATTTATTGTATTTGAGCAATAAATATATTATATGAGTTACTCTATTGTCTATAACAATACGGGTTCAAGACAATGAAGTACTAGAAATTACATGTTCGTAATAACAATTCACACTGCACAATGTACAAGAGAAATAGTTGTATATGTCATCTGATATTCCTATTTAAAATGGGTTTATATATTATAATACATTACAATATTTTAGAATACATTAGAATACATTAGAATACATTAGAATACATTAGAATATATTATAATATATCAGAATACATTATATTACATTAGAATACA
>OZ038316.1:521411-654254 GCA_964035775.1 Osedax frankpressi | reverse complement strand
GTTTGGTTGGGTTTGGTTGGGTTTGGTTGGGTTTGGTTGGGTTTGGTTGGGTTTGGTTGGGTTTGGTTGGGTTTGGTTGGGTTTGGTTGGGTTTGGTTGGGTTTGGTTGGGTTTGGTTGGGTTTGGTTGGGTTTGGTTGGGTTTGGTTGGGTTTGGTTGGGTTTGGTTGGGTTTGGTTGGGTTTGGTTGGGTTTGGTTGGGTTTGGTTGGGTTTGGTTGGGTTTGGTTGGGTTTGGTTGGGTTTGGTTGGGTTTGGTTGGGTTTGGTTGGGTTTGGTTGGGTTTGGTTGGGTTTGGTTGGGTTTGGTTGGGTTTGGTTGGGTTTGGTTGGGTTTGGTTGGGTTTGGTTGGGTTTGGTTGGGTTTGGTTGGGTTTGGTTGGGTTTGGTTGGGTTTGGTTGGGTTTGGTTGGGTTTGGTTGGGTTGGTTGGGGTTTGGTTGGGTTTGGTTGGGTTTGGTTGGGTTTGGTTGGGTTTGGTTGGGTTTGGTTGGGTTGGTTGGTTTGGTTGGGTTTGGTTGGGTTTGGTTTGGTTTGGTTGGGTTTGGTTGGGTTTGGTTGGGTTTGGTTGGGTTTGGTTGGGTTTGGTTGGGTTGTTGGTTGGTTGGGTTTGGTGGGTTTGGTTGGTTGGTTTGGTTGGTTTGGTTGGTTGATTGTTGGTTGGTTTGGTTGGGTTTGTTGGTTTTGGTTGGGTTAGGTTAGGTTAGTTAGTTTATTTTTAGCATAAAAAGGTGAGAGTATTTAGAAGATGCTATTGATAATAAAATATCGATAATAATAATTATATAAAAGGTGGCTTTGTATAATTAAACAAAATATTAATTTAGGTCAATTACATTTTATATTCACATTAATCAATTAGAATATCCGCAAGTAAATTGAACTTATTATTTCGACGTTATATTTGAAATTAATATTTCCTAATTAGAATTACGTTATAAAAGACATTTATTACTACTTAGTAACATTATATCATTTAGGCTTCCTCGTCTGAATCTAAAAATAACATTCCTGGAGGCAAAAGAGTCAATATCCTGCCAAAATTATTGCCTGATATACAACTTACTGAGTATAAAGCGAAATATCAGAACGAGGTTAAACTCGAATTATTTGATGCAAACTTTAAAATTATGAATTCTAATTTTCTATCATATATTGTTATATCATCGATGTAAAAGAATTGTAAACTATTATTTTTTCAGGTTGGAGAAGATGGTTGGTTATCCACTCATAGCATCTCCATTTCAGAGGAAATGGATCATACGATAGTCAGTCATTTAAGAGTTAGTGTAAGGATTTTGGATAATAAGAGATTAGTATATCTGTTATATAATGGGTTCATTAATAAATAATAACACACATAGCCCTCCTTTATATTCAAACCTATTAAATATCAAATGATGCCATAAATAAGTATCACATTTCAGAAAAAATTGCATAAAAGACTCGATAGGAGGATCAGTAATATTATCCAACAAGAAATCGTGAAAAGGAAAGAATTAGCCGATGCTGAAGTAGCAGCCGCTTTGAAAGCCTCCGAAGAACCGGTTATTATTGGTTTCTAGATACAAAAATTAATATAAAACTTAATAATTACTATTAATAAAACATGTCTGCCCTGTTATATCATTATGCACCTAAATTGGGTATTATGTACACATCTTCATTATTGTTTGTTTAATATTAATATTTCTTTGAAATTTTCTTTTAATAATTTAAAAATTCATATGATAATAAACAGCTACAAATGATAGTTCTAATGGATTAGCTATGCATGTCCTATTTATTGTATTTGAGCAATAAATATATTATATGAGTTACTCTATTGTCTATAACAATACGGGTTCAAGACAATGAAGTACTAGAAATTACATGTTCGTAATAACAATTCACACTGCACAATGTACAAGAGAAATAGTTGTATATGTCATCTGATATTCCTATTTAAAATGGGTTTATATATTATAATACATTACAATATTTTAGAATACATTAGAATACATTAGAATACATTAGAATACATTAGAATATATTATAATATATCAGAATACATTATATTACATTAGAATACATTAAAATACATTAGAATACATTGAAATACATTAAAATACATTAAAATATATTAAAATACATTAAAATATATTAAAAATAGATTATAATATATTAGAATACGTTAGAATATGTTAGAATACATATATTAAAATACATTAAATACATTAAAATACATTATAATACATTAAAATACATTAAAATACATTAAAATACATTAAAATACATTAAAATACATTAAAATACATTAGAATACATTAGAATATATTAGAATGCATTAGAATGTATTAGAATGTATTAGAATACATTAGAATGTATTAAAATATATTAGACTACATTAAAATACATTAAAATACATGCAAATACATTCAAATACAGTAGAATACATTAGAATACATTATACTATATTAGAATACATTATAATATATTAGAATACATTAAAATATATTAAAATACATTAAAATAAAATATCCGTTGTTCGTTTGAAGATGCGTGTATTGGTTTATTATCTCTTTAACCAATTGTTTGTTTTCGTTATTTTGTTTTCATGATATGATTATTCTTCACATGTTCACATACAGTTATATATATATATATATATTATACAGTTAATCTCCTATTCACTTTTTAATAACTATTAGATGTATGTGGATGTTTTATATCAAACAATTGACCTATCTAAGCTAATATATATATATATATATATATATGTGTGTGTGTATTTGCACCTTATTAATGATTTATTTGCTGTGTATAACAAAATAGTTAAATCCACTATTTATATAATTATATAATTATATTAATATTATTATTTGATTTTAATACCATTTTATATAATTCATATTTTATTATAATAGTATTATTATTGTTTAATTAACTTAACGGGTGTAATTACTATATGCAACATAACTATCAGTTATATTTATTACCCGAATTATATTGTAACTACTAGTCGTCTTTGTATTTATTCTGTATTACCTCATTAAAGTCCTTAATTCTATGAGCTTTTCTATTCTCCTCAAGTTACATCATATCACATGACTAGTACGCTTATTGTGTAATTGTCTTGCGCAATGCCTTGGCTCTAGGTACCGTTGAGAGCTTACTATTAACCTATTGTTTGAATATTAACCTTTTACGCATTACATAATAAACGTTCAATTACGCAAAGAGGTGCGACAAATCAATTGACTACAAAACTGGCAAATTCTACATTATATTTAAATTCCATGATGACGTCACACATATTTGCATAATGCTATGTTAAGATTATATTATTATCGAAAACTTGGTTACATATTTTATAAATCATATATAGATAAATACACCTCGACTAGATATATATATGTATATATATATATATATATATATACTATACAAGTATACTTGTATTATGTTTTGTACTGAAACAATACCAATTACGTAATGGTTATTATTCATTGATTCATTAGTTTATCATATACCTGATTATATTAAACAATAACTAACAATATCTAATTCATAACTCTTGGTTTGAAGAATTTGTATTTCAATAGAAATCAAATTAGTAACATGAATTTACAGGTGTACGAGGAGGAGATAGTAGAGGAAGAGAGTAGGATGGATAGGATGTTTGAACATCATCGGAGAGCCAGCAATCTTAATACTAACGAAGAACTTGCGAAAACAGTTTACAATCATTTATAGTTTTTCATGGCATTTACATTTGTATAAGATATTATTACAATTTATGTACACAGATTATAATTAATTTATTTTAATATTTAGTTAATTATACTAATAGCAAGTCAATTACACTATTCTAAATTATTTAAACTAAATTATAGATATTTATACTGATTATAACACTTTTTTCCCGAAATTATATCCTCAATGGCACGAAATTAAATAAAGTTGTAACAATTCTTTTAACCACGATATTTATAATTTACAAATTACTAACTAGCAAGAAGAACCAGAAGTTACAAATGTACCGGAAGCTATTCCAGAAGAAGATGATAGAGTTGTAATTAGCAGGTTAATAAAGGTAGGATAGTTTCTAAAGTTTGATTAATAACCATTATCAAACTAATCTCGATATGCTTCTACCAGCAATTAATCACAGGTAAAATATCCCTATCTTACTTATACAAACAATTAATCACTGGTAATATATCCCTATATTACTTATACAAACAATTAATCACTAGTAATATATCCCTATCTTACTTATACAAACAATTAATCACTGGTAATATATCCCTATATTACTTATACAAACAATTAATCACTAGTAATATATCCCTATATTACTTATACAAACAATTAATCACTAGTAAAATATCCCTATATTACTTATACAAACAATTAATCACTGGTAATATATCCCTATATTACTTATACAAACAATTAATCACTGGTAATATATCCCTATATTACTTATACAAACAATTAATCACTAGTAATATATCCCTATATTACTTATACAAACAATTAATCACTAGTAATATATTCCTATATTACTTATACAAACAATTAATCACTGGTAATATATCCCTATCTTACTTATAAGATGTTCAAGTGAAATAAGTCATGACTTTAGTAGATTTGACCAATAATTAAAGTGATTGTAGTGATATAGTGACATCCTGTGCCGTTGACAGTTGAAAGTTGACTATTTGCAGCTATTCCTGATTATAGCGATTTGACTTTTTTCTCCAATTTGATATTTGTCTTAGTTGATTTGTCCTTTATGCAGAGAATTATTAAGAACTTCTAGCGATTGCAGCTCGGCTGTTCCACTTGAGAAACCTATGACTTCGGAGGCAGCTTCCCCTCGTTTAGCTGAAGGTTTTGTAACCTTATTCTCTATTGCAAATATTAATTATCTATTTCGTAATTGTTTATTATAATATCAAGTGATTCTTTTGTAATATCATACATCTTTAAAAGTATAATTAATTATTGTAACAATACAAAATATAAAAATTATAAATGTAAAATACTTTATTATTATTATTTATGTATGCAAATTTAAATGAATTGATCAATATGCAGGTCATTTAGATTGCCTTCCTTTGGTTAACGAACGACTGAATTCATCTGGCAGTTCTTGTTTAGTGAATCCTACTGTTGTTGTAGCCACGCCCACCATTGCAAAAGCCACGCCCACTGAAGAACAAGTCATGAATATTACAGATCCCATACAAATCGAAACTCGAAACGTGTTGATGAATAATCCTCCAATAAACTTCAAACCCTTAGTTAGAAATGATTTTGGAGATTTAATTAGTTTTTATATCAAATTTAATTAGTTAATCATCGTCACCCTCGCCCTCTTCCTTGTCCTCGCCCTCATTGTCATCCTTATATTTACAGAAAACGTTATCAAATGTTCCTGTACTTCCACCTATCAATAAAATGTCAATCAATAATCGAATTCTTTTCGGAGATGTGAAATGCAAATGTCCTCCAAATCATTCAACAGTGAAAATATTCATTCATACAGGATGCGATGGTCAGTTTCTCCTGTAATTCTTCTGTTAAGTTTATTTGGAATAATAGTATTTAAATATCATTAACTTTTTCTTATCTTTCATTATTCCTAATTTATTCAAAGAGGCTGCAGATATTTTAAAGGTTAAAATAAAATTAATAATGTTTATAATAATATAAATTATTATGATAAATGGTCTTAAAATAAGAGGATAAGAAAATAAGAGTTCTTAAAATAGAGGTTCATATTATTAATATTGAATATTTGGTGGCATTAATAAATAAACTTTATCCCATACTATGTATACCATATATTACGTAATACTACACCTTACATAATACCTGCAGATTGTGAAATGGAATGTGCAGCTCTAATAAGTGTTGCATTCCCTCAATTGAAATCCAGGTGCCTAGCACTCGGAATGCTCAATATCGAGCTGGTAGAAACAAAATGGGGTTAGTTATGACAGCATATGTTTATTACGTTATTGTATAATACGTAATGCAAATAAATATTTTATTTAAATGGTTTATTAGTATAGGATATATGGCATAAGGTGTAGGGTGTATGGTGAAGGGTGTAGGGTGTAGGTATATGGTGTAGGGTGTAGAGTATAGGGTATATGATGTAGGGTGTATGGCGTAGGGTGTAGGGTGTATGGTGTAGGGTGTATGATGTAGGGTGTATTGTGTAGGGTGTATGGTGTAGGGTGTAGGGTGTATGATGTAGGGTGTATGGTGTAGGTATATGGTGTAGGGTGTAGAGTATAGGATATATGATGTAGGGTGTATGATGTAGGGTGTAGGGTGTATGGTGTAGGGTGTATGATGTAGGGTGTATGGTGTAGGGTGTATGGTGTAGGGTGTAGGGTGTATGATGTAGGGTGTATGGTGTAGGGTGTATGATGTAGGGTGTAGGATGTAGGGTATATGGTGTAGGGTGTAGGGTGTATGATGTAGGGTGTATGGTGTAGGGTGTATGATGTAGGGTGTAGGATGTAGGGTGTAGGGTGTAAGGTGTAGGGTGTATGATGTAGGGTGTATGGTGTAGGGTATATGGTGTAGGGTGTATGGTGTAGGGTGTATGTCGTAGGGTGTAAGTTGTTGGGTGTAGGGTGTAGGGTGTAGGGTGTAGGGTGTAGGGTGTAGGGTGTATGGTGTAGGGTGTATGGTGTAGGGTGTATGTCGTAGGGTGTAAGTTGTTGGGTGTAGGGTGTAGGGTGTAGGGTGTAGGGTGTATGGTGTAGGGTGTAGGGTGTAGGGTGTATGTCGTAGGGTGTAAGTTGTTGGGTGTATGTCATAGGGTGTAAGTTGTAGGGTGTAAGTTATAGGGTGTAGGGTGTAGGGTGTAGGGTATAGGGTATAGGGATAATGATATAGGGTGAATGGTATAGGGTACAGGGTGAATGTTGTAGGGTATAGGGCGTAGGGTGTAGAATATAGGTTATAGGGTGCATGGTGTAGGGTGTAGGGTGTAGGGTATATGATGTAGGGTGTATTGTGTAGGGTGTATAGTGTAGGGTGTAATATATATGTTGCATGTCTATATATGTTTATTAGTCTTTATTAATTTCTAATTTTATAATATGTGACCATATCGACAGCTATGCCTCCCAACTATACGACAGATGACCATTCCTTGGCTGCAATGGTCGAACATCAACTAATGTCCTGTCTAAATGGTCACGATGATATCAGTACATTCGTGGTCAGTTATACATATGGCCATAATAATGTACCTCGAGATCAAATCTAATAAACATAATGACGATAATTATATGTAGGCAACGTTTATTATATTTAAGCTCCATTAACTTCATAATAGGACTAATTTGTATTTAATTAACTTATAAAAAACTTATAAACACTTTATAAAATCTTTTGTAATATATTCTCTTCTTCATATAAACTTAATCATTAATTGTTTACCAATTAATTAATTAGTAACTTAATTCAATATATCATGACTTGTTTATTAAGAACTTATTATCCATTGATTCATTATTAGCTTCTACCAAAACATAGACATTTACTAGTCAGAAGTATGGAATGCCACTTCTATTACCAACAATCGGAGAAGAAGAATTTGAAGCCTTGATGCAAGTTTGTAATCCACTAATTCAAAGATAAATTGAATATTAAGTACAAATTTAATCTTTTTATGAAGATAGAATCAAAATCAAATTATACATTACAATATGTATATTATGAGTGAGTCCGTATCAATTAGTCCACTTTTCTTACATTATTACGCAACAGGCTGTCACCGACGATATGAATAGACAAATGGAAATCATCAATGTGAATCAAACGCAAGGTTCTTTTGCAAATGTTACAGATTCTCTACTAAACACATTGAAGTCAGGAGGTATTGCTTCTGGTAAAACAGCATCTGACGCAACAGAAGGAACTTTTGTAGAAGATGATGATATGAAAGGTAGAGCTCCAGTTACAAAGAAAAGAAGAAAATTCAGCAACATATTCAGGTGATCTCCTCTCCTCTCCTCTCCTCTCCTCTCCTCTCCTCTCCTCTCCTCTCCTCTCCTCTCCTCTCCTCTCCTCTCCTCTCCTCTCCTCTCCTCTCCTCTCCTCTCCTCTCCTCTCCTCTCCTCTCCTCTCCTCTCCTCTCCTCTCCTCTCCTCTCCTCTCCTCTCCTCTCCTCTCCTCTCCTCTCCTCTCCTCTCCTCTCCTCTCCTCTCTTCTGTTATTCCCCTAATTACGTACAGAAGTGATAGTATTACCGGGGAGTCAGCAAAAAGACCTCTTCTAGGTTTCCAGAGAGCGATTGCTAAACTAGGAAAGCAGTCTTTAGTGGTCAAAGCTTTTCAGGTTCATTAGATTCTAACTAATCTAAATTATAGTCTAAGAAATAATCTTAACTATTGTTTAAACAATAATCAAAACTATAGTCTAAAAAATAATATAAATTATAGTCTAAACAATAATATAACTTCTGGTTTTAACTTTACTAAGGCTGATGGACAAAAACTAGAGTATCCAGACCCGAAGTTAATGAGAAGGTGGTATAGAATGGATAGTAACGCCTCACCTCCTGTTTATCAATTACAAAATATCAGGTTATAAAATGACATCGGTTACATTAATTACTGACCTATGAACTAAAGAAAATATATTCATTCTTTAAGAAGAAATTTACAATTACTTTGTGATCTCCGATAGTCTGTAGCTATTTATTTATTTATTATTATAAACCTACACGCAAAATAACATATTTTATGTTACTTGGTTTTCCCTCTAACTCTGCATTCATTTTTCAGATCCAATTTCCCGACAATTTGAAGTAGAAACTTAAATTGCTCTAACACTTTCAAATCATTCTTTAATCCAATATCTCCATCTCTCTCCCCGTTACTAAAATAGTATATCTCTTCTCCTCTTAGTACCCAATTTGCCGACATGTTAAAGTCTGATCTCTCAGCTAAACTGAAGGCTCGAAATAACTGGATTCACGTAGCTAGGCGGTTACAACATATGGTTGTCTTCTATGCAAAGCAGATATCTAGGAGGAGCTCGCAACTAAATAAGTATAACATGTCTAGTTAGTAGATTTATTATAACTACGCTCTATTATGACATGGTGCTGGATATAGGTTACAACTCGCTAACCACGCCTATTGTATGATATATTCCCTTAACTACGCCCATATCATGATGTATTAACCCTTGACCATAACAATCAATCTATATATTTTCTTAACTACCACCACCAGGTATATTTCCTTGGCAAAAGCCATTGTTTTAAATATTCTTTAGATCACTTCATAATAATATATATTCCTTTAACAACGCCCATTACATGATATATTCATTTAACCACTCCCATAATATTTCAAGTACTCGACCACCAGTTGAAAAGAGCTTTACAAAGTGGAAATACCAACAATATGTTATGGTTTAGGAGATCATTTGAAGACATAAGGGTTCATTTTCATATAAAGATGTAGAGTGAGTGAGTGAGTGAGTGAGTGAGTGAGTGAGTGAGTGAGTTAGTGAGTGTGTGATGAGTGAGTGAGTGAGTGAGTGAGTGAGTGAGTGAGTGAGTTAGTAAGTGTGTGATGAGTGAATGAGTGAGTGAGTGAGTGAGTGAGTGAGTGAGTGAGTGAGTGAGTGAATGAGTGAGTGAGCGAGTGAGTGAGTGAGTGTGTGTGTATATGTTTATTCACGAAAATCCAATTTTTACATTGTTCGAAGGTGAGTGTAAGTATTATTAACGAAATATAACACAATTAATATAGTAAATACGTTTTTCAAAATAAATAAAATCGAGGTAATAATTGTGGTAATATGTGTAAGGAAGTCACGTGAGAGGGAATTGTATGTGAGGGAAGTGTGCAATGCACATTATACATATGGGAAAACTATATAGGGGATAATATATAGAGAAAATAAGTCAGATATAAATGTACGTGTAAATGAGGTAAAGTATGATAGTGAGGTTGGTAAGAAGTAAGTAGTAAAAGTGGAAAAGTAATATAGGCTGTAGAAAATAAAGTAGTTGAGTATTGGTTTTTGAGTGGGTGAGTGAGTGAGTGAGTAGATTTACAATAACGTTTGGCTCGCGAGTATTATATATATTAAATAACGGCGATTAATTTGCAGGATTGTTCAGATAATTCTTCAGATAGCTGCGTTGATAAATTTATGGATATTATGAATGATAGTGGTCAAGTGGATGTGGACCTAGCAGCTAAACTTTCTGATCTCATTAATAACGAACTTCTTGTAAAGGTAACTTACACATAGTGATATGTATCAAGTAATAGCTGATATTTAAAATGGTACATGTGATACTTATTAGTCCCTAAGTTAATTTAAGAATCCCATTCTCTATCAAATGTATGTATTCAAACATGGATCTCAACATATCCATGAGAATTGACTCCGCTGGAGTATTTAAAGTTCTTATTAACATCATTTACGTCTTACGTTGGCCGACCTGATATTAAACCCAAGTATCATCCGATATCATCACCAGATATTCCAATACGCACAGATACCAACCGATAATATTATGAGGTATTCCATTAACTGGAGTAGAAAAGGAGTAAATCCAATAGACATAAGATCACATTCCGTATACATTAAAACTCTGACACAGAATTTTCAGGTTTCAACTAAATTTACAATTTATAGAAATGAAATGACTTTAAAATCATTTCACTGATCGATAGGCTTTGGGTTAATTAATAGTTATCACCCCACTGTTGTAAATAAAGTAATAAGGAGAATAAACTTATTATTTAAAATATTTCCTTCATATTTCTACAAATATAATCTCACTTATTCACACCAGGATCAAATATTTGAAAGTATCTGTAAATCTAAATATATCAAGGAAGACAAATTACTGAAAGAAATATGCATTCATACACAATTTGCACAAGATAGGTGATTATATATCTATCTATATATATATATATATATATATATATATATATATCTCCCTCTCCCTCTCTATCTCTCTCTCTCTCTCTCTCTCTCTCTCTCTCTCTCTCTCTCTCTCTCTCTCTCTCTCTCTCTCTCTCTCTCTCTCTCTCTCTCTCTCTCTCTCTCTCTCTCTCTCTCTCTCTCTCTCTCTCTCTCTCTCTCTCTCTCTCTCTCTCTCTCTCTCTCTCTCTCTCTCTCTCTCTCTCTCTCTCTCTCTCTCTCTCTCTCTCTCTCTCTCTCTCTCTCTCTCTCTCTCTCTCTCTCTCTCTCTCTCTCTCTCTCTCTCTCTCTCTCTCTCTCTCTCTCTCTCTCTCTCTCTCTCTCTCTCTCTCTCTCTCTCTCTCTCTCTCTCTCTCTCTATCTCTCTATCTCTCTCTCTCTCTCTCTCTCTCTCCCCCCTCACAATTGTCTATCATACACCTATCATACTTCGCATGCAGATCATCAACATTTCAAGGTAGAATAGATGCTAGACAAAAATTACAAAATTACTTGAAATCCAGCGGAAGCCATATGTTCATGGTCCATGGCAAACCAGGCAATGGAAGAAGGAGTTTAATGTCAATTGGAGCCTTAGACTCAGCAGACTGCTTTCACAAGTAAGTACAGGATTGTGAGTATGTGAATTACTTTATTAAGTACAGGATTGTTAGTATGTAAATTACATTATTAAGTTATTACAGGATTGTGAATATGTAAATTACTTTATTAAGTAAAGGATTGTGAGTATGTAAATTACTTTATTAAGTTATTACAGAATAATGAGTGTGTAAATTACTTTATTAAGTTAGTACAGGAATGTGAGTATATAAATTACTTTATTAAGTTAGTACAGAATTGTGAGTATGTAAATTACTTTATTAAGTTATTACAGGATTGTGAGTATGTAAATGACTTTATTAAGTTATTACAGAATTGTTAGTATATAAATTACTTTATTAATTTAGTACAGGATTGTGAGTATGTAAATTACTTTATAAAATTAGTTCCGTATTGTGAGTTTATAAATTACTTTATTAAGTTAGTACACGATTGTGAGTATATAAATTACTTTATTAATTTAGTACAGGATTGTGAGTATGTAAATTACTTTATTAAATTATTACAGAATTGTGAGTATGTAAATTACTTTATTAAGTACCGGATTATTAGTATGTAAATTACTTTATTAACTTAATACAGAATTGTGAGTATGTATATTACTTTATTAAGTAAAGGATTGTGAGTATGTAAATTACTTTATTAAATTATTACAGAATTGTGAGTATGTAAATTACTTTATTAAGTACAGGATTGTGAGTATGTAAATTACTTTATTAAGTTAGTACAGGATAATGAGTATGTAAATTACTTTATAAAATTAGTTCCCTATTGTGAGTTTGTAAATTACTTTATTAAGTTAGTACAGGATTGTGAGTATATAAATTAATTTAATAACTTAGTACATAATTTTGAGTATGTAAATTACTTTATTAATTTAGTACAGGATTGTCAGTATGTAAATTACTTTATTAAGTTAGTACAATATTGTGAGTATGTAAATTACTTTATTAAGTTAGTACAGGATTGTGAGTATGTAAATTACTTTATTGAGTTAGTACAGAATTGTGAGTATATAAATTACTTTTTTAAGTAATTACAGGATTGTGAGTATGTAAATTACTTTATTAAGATAGTACAGGATTGTGAGCATGTAAATTACTTTATTAAGTTAGTACAGGATTGTAAGTATCTAAATTACTTTATTAAGTTATTACAGGATTGTGAGTATGTAAATTACTTTATTAACTTAGTACAGGATTGTGAGTATGTAAATTACTTTATTAAGTTGGTACAATATTGTGAATATGTAAATTACTTTATTAAGTTATTACAGGATTGTAAGTATGCAAATTACTTTATTAAGTAATTACAGGATTTTGAGTATGTAAATTACTTTATTAAGTTAGTACAGGATTGTGAGTATAATAATTACTTTAATAACTTAGTACAGAATTTTGAGTATGTAAATTACTTTATTAAGTTAGTACAGGATTGTGAGTATGTAAATTACTTTATTAAGTTGGTACAATATTGTGAGTATGTAAATTACTTTATTAAGTTAGTACAGGATTGTGAGTATGTAAATTACTTTATTAAGTTATTACAGGATTGTGAGTATGTAAATGACTTTATTAAGTTATTACAGAATTGTTAGTATGTAAATTACTTTATAAAGTACATGATTGTGAATATATAAATTACTTTAATAACTTAGTACAGGACTTTGAGTATATAAATTACTTTATTAAGTTAGTACAGGATAATGAGTATGTAAATTACTTTATAAAATTAGTTCCGTATTGTGAGTTTATAAATTACTTTATTACGTTAGTACACGATTGTGAGTATATAAATTACTTTATTAATTTAGTACAGGATTGTGAGTATGTAAATTACTTTATTAAATTATTATAGAATTGTGAGTATGTAAATTACTTTATTAAGTACCGGATTATTAGTATGTAAATTACTTTATTAACTTAATACAGAATTGTGAGTATGTATATTACTTTATTAAGTAAAGGATTGTGAGTATGTAAATTACTTTATTAAATTATTACAGAATTGTGAGTATGTAAATTACTTTATTAAGTACAGGATTGTGAGTATGTAAATTACTTTATTAAGTTAGTACAGGATAATGAGTATGTAAATTACTTTATAAAATTAGTTCCCTATTGTGAGTTTGTAAATTACTTTATTAAGTTGGTACAGGATTGTGAGTATATAAATTAATTTAATAACTTAGTACATAATTTTGAGTATGTAAATTACTTTATTAATTTAGTACAGGATTGTCAGTATGTAAATTACTTTATTAAGTTAGTACAATATTGTGAGTATGTAAATTACTTTATTAAGTTAGTACAGACTTGTGAGTATATAAATTACTTTTTAAAGTAATTACAGGATTGTGAGTATGTAAATTACTTTATTAACTTAGTACAGGTTTGTGAGTATGTAAATTACTTTATTAAGTTAGTACAATATTGTGAGTATGTAAATTACTTTATTAAGTTAGTACAGGATAATGAGTATGTAAATTACTTTATAAAATTAGTTCCGTATTGTGAGTTTGTAAATTACTTTATTAAGTTAGTACAGGATTGTGAGTATATAAATTACTTTATTAACTTAGTACAGGATTGTGAGTATGTAAATTACTTTATTAAGTTGGTACAATATTGTGAGTATGTAAATTACTTTATTAAGTTAGTACAGGATTATGAGTATATAAATTACTTTATTAACTTAGTACAGTATTGTGAGTATGTAAATTACTTTATTAAGTTAGTACAGGATTATGAGTATGTAAATTACTTTATTAAGTTATTATATGATTATGATTATGTAAATTACTTTATAAAATTAATTCTGTATTGTGAGTTTGTAAATTACTTTATTAAGTTATTACAGGAATATGAGTATGTAAATTACTTTATTGAATTAGTACATGATTGTGAGTATATAAATTACTTTATTAAATTATTACAGGATTGTGAGTATGTAAATTACTTTATTAAGTTATTACAGGATTATGAGTATGTAAATTACTTTATTAAGTTAGTACATGATTGTGAGTATGTAAATTACTTTATTAAGTTAGTACAGGATTGTGAGTATATAAATTACTTTATTAACTTAGTACAGGATTGTGAGTATGTAAATTACTTTATTAAGTTAGTACAGGATTGTGAGTATATAAATTACTTTATCAACTTAGTACAGGATTGTGAGTATGTAAATTACTTTATTAAGTTATTATATGATTGTGGTTATGTAAATTACTTTATAAAATTAGTTCCATATTGTGAGTTTGTAAATTACTTTATTAAGTTATTATATGATTGTGGTTATTTAAATTACTTTATAAAATTAGTTCCGTATTGTGAGTTTGTAAATTACTTTATTAAGTTATTACAGGAATATGAGTATGTAAATTACTTTATTGAATTAGTACAGGATTGTGACTATATAAATTACTTTATTAAATTATTACAGGATTGTGAGTATGTAAATTACTTTATTAAGTTAGTACAGGATTATGAGTATGTAAATTACTTTATTAAGTTATTATATGATTGTGATTATGTAAATTACTTTATAAAATTAATTCTGTATTGTGAGTTTGTAAATTACTTTATTAAGTTATTACAGGATTGTGAGTATGTAAATTACTTTATTAAGTTATTACAGGATTATGAGTATCTAAATTACTTTATTAAGTTATTATATGATTGTGGTTATGTAAATTTCTTTATTAAGTTAGTACAGGATTATGAATATGTAAATTACTTTATTAAGTTATTATATGATTGTGGTTATGTAAATTACTTTATAAAATTAATTCCGTATTGTGAGTATGTAAATTACTTTATTAAGTACAGGATTGTGAATATGTAAATTACTTTATAAAATTAGTTCCGTATTGTGAGTTTGTAAATTACTTTATTAAGTTATTACAGGAATATGAGTATGTAAATTACTTTATTGAATTAGTACAGGATTGTGAGTATATAAATTACTTTATTAAATTATTACAGGATTGTGAGTATGTAAATTACTTTATTAAGTTAGTACAGGATTGTGAGTATGTAAATTACTTTATTAACTTAGTACAGGATTGTGAGTATGTAAATTACTTTATTAAGTTATTATATGATTGTGATTATGTAAATTACTTTATAAAATTAGTTCCGTATTGTGAGTTTGTAAATTACTTTATTAAGTTATTACAGGAATATGAGTATGTAAATTACTTTATTGAATTAGTACAGGATTGTGAGTATATAAATTACTTTATTAAATTATTACAGGATTGTGAGAATGTAAATTACTTTATTAAGTTATTACAAGATTATGAGTATCTAAATTACTTTATTAAGTTATTATATGATTGTGATTATGTAAATTACTTTATTAAGTTAGTACAGGATTATGAATATGTAAATTACTTTATTAAGTTATTATATGATTGTGGTTATGTAAATTACTTTATAAAATTAGTTCCGTATTGTGAGTTTGTAAATTACTTTATTAAGTTATTATATGATTGTGGTTATTTAAATTACTTTATAAAATTAGTTCCGTATTGTGAGTTTGTAAATTACTTTATTAAGTTATTACAGGAATATGAGTATGTAAATTACTTTATTGAATTAGTACAGGATTGTGACTATATAAATTACTTTATTAAATTATTACAGGATTGTGAGTATGTAAATTACTTTATTAAGTTAGTACAGGATTATGAGTATGTAAATTACTTTATTAAGTTATTATATGATTGTGATTATGTAAATTACTTTATAAAATTAATTCTGTATTGTGAGTATATAAATTACTTTATTAATTTAGTACAGGATTGTGAGTATGTAAATTACTTTATTAAATTATTACAGAATTGTGAGTATGTAAATTACTTTATTAAGTACCGGATTATTAGTATGTAAATTACTTTATTAACTTAATACAGAATTGTGAGTATGTATATTACTTTATTAAGTAAAGGATTGTGAGTATGTAAATTACTTTATTAAATTATTACAGAATTGTGAGTATGTAAATTACTTTATTAAGTACAGGATTGTGAGTATGTAAATTACTTTATTAAGTTAGTACAGGATAATGAGTATGTAAATTACTTTATAAAATTAGTTCCCTATTGTGAGTTTGTAAATTACTTTATTAAGTTAGTACAGGATTGTGAGTATATAAATTAATTTAATAACTTAGTACATAATTTTGAGTATGTAAATTACTTTATTAATTTAGTACAGGATTGTCAGTATGTAAATTACTTTATTAAGTTAGTACAATATTGTGAGTATGTAAATTACTTTATTAAGTTAGTACAGGATTGTGAGTATGTAAATTACTTTATTGAGTTAGTACAGAATTGTGAGTATATAAATTACTTTTTTAAGTAATTACAGGATTGTGAGTATGTAAATTACTTTATTAAGATAGTACAGGATTGTGAGCATGTAAATTACTTTATTAAGTTAGTACAGGATTGTAAGTATCTAAATTACTTTATTAAGTTATTACAGGATTGTGAGTATGTAAATTACTTTATTAACTTAGTACAGGATTGTGAGTATGTAAATTACTTTATTAAGTTGGTACAATATTGTGAATATGTAAATTACTTTATTAAGTTATTACAGGATTGTAAGTATGCAAATTACTTTATTAAGTAATTACAGGATTTTGAGTATGTAAATTACTTTATTAAGTTAGTACAGGATTGTGAGTATAATAATTACTTTAATAACTTAGTACAGAATTTTGAGTATGTAAATTACTTTATTAAGTTAGTACAGGATTGTGAGTATGTAAATTACTTTATTAAGTTGGTACAATATTGTGAGTATGTAAATTACTTTATTAAGTTAGTACAGGATTGTGAGTATGTAAATTACTTTATTAAGTTATTACAGGATTGTGAGTATGTAAATGACTTTATTAAGTTATTACAGAATTGTTAGTATGTAAATTACTTTATAAAGTACATGATTGTGAATATATAAATTACTTTAATAACTTAGTACAGGACTTTGAGTATATAAATTACTTTATTAAGTTAGTACAGGATAATGAGTATGTAAATTACTTTATAAAATTAGTTCCGTATTGTGAGTTTATAAATTACTTTATTACGTTAGTACACGATTGTGAGTATATAAATTACTTTATTAATTTAGTACAGGATTGTGAGTATGTAAATTACTTTATTAAATTATTATAGAATTGTGAGTATGTAAATTACTTTATTAAGTACCGGATTATTAGTATGTAAATTACTTTATTAACTTAATACAGAATTGTGAGTATGTATATTACTTTATTAAGTAAAGGATTGTGAGTATGTAAATTACTTTATTAAATTATTACAGAATTGTGAGTATGTAAATTACTTTATTAAGTACAGGATTGTGAGTATGTAAATTACTTTATTAAGTTAGTACAGGATAATGAGTATGTAAATTACTTTATAAAATTAGTTCCCTATTGTGAGTTTGTAAATTACTTTATTAAGTTGGTACAGGATTGTGAGTATATAAATTAATTTAATAACTTAGTACATAATTTTGAGTATGTAAATTACTTTATTAATTTAGTACAGGATTGTCAGTATGTAAATTACTTTATTAAGTTAGTACAATATTGTGAGTATGTAAATTACTTTATTAAGTTAGTACAGACTTGTGAGTATATAAATTACTTTTTAAAGTAATTACAGGATTGTGAGTATGTAAATTACTTTATTAACTTAGTACAGGTTTGTGAGTATGTAAATTACTTTATTAAGTTAGTACAATATTGTGAGTATGTAAATTACTTTATTAAGTTAGTACAGGATAATGAGTATGTAAATTACTTTATAAAATTAGTTCCGTATTGTGAGTTTGTAAATTACTTTATTAAGTTAGTACAGGATTGTGAGTATATAAATTACTTTATTAACTTAGTACAGGATTGTGAGTATGTAAATTACTTTATTAAGTTGGTACAATATTGTGAGTATGTAAATTACTTTATTAAGTTAGTACAGGATTATGAGTATATAAATTACTTTATTAACTTAGTACAGTATTGTGAGTATGTAAATTACTTTATTAAGTTAGTACAGGATTATGAGTATGTAAATTACTTTATTAAGTTATTATATGATTATGATTATGTAAATTACTTTATAAAATTAATTCTGTATTGTGAGTTTGTAAATTACTTTATTAAGTTATTACAGGAATATGAGTATGTAAATTACTTTATTGAATTAGTACATGATTGTGAGTATATAAATTACTTTATTAAATTATTACAGGATTGTGAGTATGTAAATTACTTTATTAAGTTATTACAGGATTATGAGTATGTAAATTACTTTATTAAGTTAGTACATGATTGTGAGTATGTAAATTACTTTATTAAGTTAGTACAGGATTGTGAGTATATAAATTACTTTATTAACTTAGTACAGGATTGTGAGTATGTAAATTACTTTATTAAGTTAGTACAGGATTGTGAGTATATAAATTACTTTATCAACTTAGTACAGGATTGTGAGTATGTAAATTACTTTATTAAGTTATTATATGATTGTGGTTATGTAAATTACTTTATAAAATTAGTTCCATATTGTGAGTTTGTAAATTACTTTATTAAGTTATTATATGATTGTGGTTATTTAAATTACTTTATAAAATTAGTTCCGTATTGTGAGTTTGTAAATTACTTTATTAAGTTATTACAGGAATATGAGTATGTAAATTACTTTATTGAATTAGTACAGGATTGTGACTATATAAATTACTTTATTAAATTATTACAGGATTGTGAGTATGTAAATTACTTTATTAAGTTAGTACAGGATTATGAGTATGTAAATTACTTTATTAAGTTATTATATGATTGTGATTATGTAAATTACTTTATAAAATTAATTCTGTATTGTGAGTTTGTAAATTACTTTATTAAGTTATTACAGGATTGTGAGTATGTAAATTACTTTATTAAGTTATTACAGGATTATGAGTATCTAAATTACTTTATTAAGTTATTATATGATTGTGGTTATGTAAATTTCTTTATTAAGTTAGTACAGGATTATGAATATGTAAATTACTTTATTAAGTTATTATATGATTGTGGTTATGTAAATTACTTTATAAAATTAATTCCGTATTGTGAGTATGTAAATTACTTTATTAAGTACAGGATTGTGAATATGTAAATTACTTTATAAAATTAGTTCCGTATTGTGAGTTTGTAAATTACTTTATTAAGTTATTACAGGAATATGAGTATGTAAATTACTTTATTGAATTAGTACAGGATTGTGAGTATATAAATTACTTTATTAAATTATTACAGGATTGTGAGTATGTAAATTACTTTATTAAGTTAGTACAGGATTGTGAGTATGTAAATTACTTTATTAACTTAGTACAGGATTGTGAGTATGTAAATTACTTTATTAAGTTATTATATGATTGTGATTATGTAAATTACTTTATAAAATTAGTTCCGTATTGTGAGTTTGTAAATTACTTTATTAAGTTATTACAGGAATATGAGTATGTAAATTACTTTATTGAATTAGTACAGGATTGTGAGTATATAAATTACTTTATTAAATTATTACAGGATTGTGAGAATGTAAATTACTTTATTAAGTTATTACAAGATTATGAGTATCTAAATTACTTTATTAAGTTATTATATGATTGTGATTATGTAAATTACTTTATTAAGTTAGTACAGGATTATGAATATGTAAATTACTTTATTAAGTTATTATATGATTGTGGTTATGTAAATTACTTTATAAAATTAGTTCCGTATTGTGAGTTTGTAAATTACTTTATTAAGTTATTATATGATTGTGGTTATTTAAATTACTTTATAAAATTAGTTCCGTATTGTGAGTTTGTAAATTACTTTATTAAGTTATTACAGGAATATGAGTATGTAAATTACTTTATTGAATTAGTACAGGATTGTGACTATATAAATTACTTTATTAAATTATTACAGGATTGTGAGTATGTAAATTACTTTATTAAGTTAGTACAGGATTATGAGTATGTAAATTACTTTATTAAGTTATTATATGATTGTGATTATGTAAATTACTTTATAAAATTAATTCTGTATTGTGAGTTTGTAAATTACTTTATTAATTTAGTACAGGATTGTGAGTATGTAAATTACTTTATTAAATTATTATAGAATTGTGAGTATGTAAATTACTTTATTAAGTACCGGATTATTAGTATGTAAATTACTTTATTAACTTAATACAGAATTGTGAGTATGTATATTACTTTATTAAGTAAAGGATTGTGAGTATGTAAATTACTTTATTAAATTATTACAGAATTGTGAGTATGTAAATTACTTTATTAAGTACAGGATTGTGAGTATGTAAATTACTTTATTAAGTTAGTACAGGATAATGAGTATGTAAATTACTTTATAAAATTAGTTCCCTATTGTGAGTTTGTAAATTACTTTATTAAGTTAGTACAGGATTGTGAGTATATAAATTAATTTAATAACTTAGTACATAATTTTGATTATGTAAATTACTTTATTAATTTAGTACAGGATTGTCAGTATGTAAATTACTTTATTAAGTTAGTACAATATTGTGAGTATGTAAATTACTTTATTAAGTTAGTACAGGATTGTGAGTATGTAAATTACTTTATTGAGTTAGTACAGAATTGTGAGTATATAAATTACTTTTTAAAGTAATTACAGGATTGTGAGTATGTAAATTACTTTATTAAGATAGTACAGGATTGTGAGCATGTAAATTACTTTATTAAGTTAGTACAGGATTGTAAGTATCTAAATTACTTTATTAAGTTATTACAGGATTGTGAGTATGTAAATTACTTTATTAACTTAGTACAGGATTGTGAGTATGTAAATTACTTTATTAAGTTAGTACAATATTGTGAGTATGTAAATTACTTTATTAAGTTAGTACAGGATAATGAGTATGTAAATTACTTTATAAAATTAGTTCCGTATTGTGAGTTTGTAAATTACTTTATTAAGTTAGTACAGGATTGTGAGTATATAAATTACTTTATTAACTTAGTACAGGATTGTGAGTATGTAAATTACTTTATTAAGTTGGTACAATATTGTGAGTATGTAAATTACTTTATTAAGTTAGTACAGGATTGTGAGTATATAAATTACTTTATTAACTTAGTACAGGATTGTGAGTATGTAAATTACTTTATTAAGTTAGTACAGGATTATGAGTATGTAAATTACTTTATTAAGTTATTATATGATTATGATTATGTAAATTACTTTATAAAATTAATTCTGTATTGTGAGTTTGTAAATTACTTTATTAAGTTATTACAGGAATATGAGTATGTAAATTACTTTATTGAATTAGTACATGATTGTGAGTATATAAATTACTTTATTAAATTATTACAGAATTGTGAGTATGTAAATTACTTTATTAAGTTATTACAGGATTATGAGTATCTAAATTACTTTATTAAGTTATTATATGATTGTGGTAATGTAAATTTCTTTATTAAGTTAGTACAGGATTATGAGTATGTAAATTACTTTATTAAGTTATTATATGATTGTGGTTATGTAAATTACTTTATAAAATTAATTCGTATTGTGAGTATGTAAATTACTTTATTAATTACAGGATTGTGAATATGTAATTTAATTTATAAAATTAGTTCCGTATTGTGAGTTTGTAAATTACTTTATTAAGTTATTACAGGAATATGAGTATGTAAATTACTTTATTGAATTAGTACAGGATTGTGAGTATATAAATTACTTTATTAAATTATTACAGGATTGTGAGTATGTAAATTACTTTATTAAGTTAGTACATGATTGTGAGTATGTAAATTACTTTATTAAGTTAGTATAGGATTGTGAGTATATAAATTACTTTATTAACTTAGTACAGGATTGTGAGTATGTAAATTACTTTATTAAGTTATTATATGATTGTGATTATGTAAATTACTTTATAAAATTAGTTCCGTATTGTGAGTTTGTAAATTACTTTATTAAGTTATTACAGGAATATGAGTATGTAAATTACTTTATTGAATTAGTACAGGATTGTGAGTATATAAATTACTTTATTAAATTATTATAGGATTGTGAGAATGTAAATTACTTTATTAAGTTATTACAAGATTTTGAGTATCTAAATTACTTTATTAAGTTATTATATGATTGTGATTATGTAAATTACTTTATTAAGTTAGTACAGGATTATGAGTATGTAAATTACTTTATTAAGTTATTATATGATTGTGGTTATGTAAATTACTTTATAAAATTAGTTCCGTATTGTGAGTTTGTAAATTACTTTATTAAGTTATTATATGATTGTGGTTATTTAAATTACTTTATAAAATTAGTTCCGTATTGTGAGTTTGTAAATTACTTTATTAAGTTATTACAGGAATATGAGTATGTAAATTACTTTATTGAATTAGTACAGGATCGTGACTATATAAATTACTTTATTAAATTATTACAGGATTATGAGTATGTAAATTACTTTATTAAGTTATTATATGATTGTGATTATGTAAATTACTTTATAAAATTAATTCTGTATTGTGAGTTTGTAAATTACTTTATTAAGTTATTACAGGATTATGAGTATGTAAATTACTTTATTAAGTTATTACAGGATTATGAGAATCTAAATTACTATATTAAGTTATTATATGATTGTGGTTATGTAAATTTCTTTATTAAGTTAGTACAGGATTATGAGTATGTAAATTACTTTATTAAGTTATTATATGATTGTGGTTATGTAAATTACTTTATAAAATTAATTCCGTATTGTGAGTATGTAAATTACTTTATTAAGTTAGTTCCGTATTGTGAGTTTGTAAATTACTTTATTAAGTTATTACAGGAATATGAGTATGTAAATTACTTTATTGAATTAGTACAGGATTGTGAGTATATAAATTACTTTATTAAATTATTACAGGATTGTGAGTATGTAAATTACTTTATTAAGTTAGTACAGGATTGTGAGTATGTAAATTACTTTATTAAGTTAGTACAGGATTGTGAGTATATAAATTACTTTATTAACTTAGTACAGGATTGTGAGTATGTAAATTACTTTATTAAGTTATTATATGATTGTGATTATGTAAATTACTTTATAAAATTAGTTCCGTATTGTGAGTTTGTAAATTACTTTATTAAGTTATTACAGGAATATGAGTATGTAAATTACTTTATTGAATTAGTACAGGATTGTGAGTATATAAATTACTTTATTAAATTATTACAGGATTGTGAGTATGTAAATTACTTTATTAAGTTAGTACAGGATTGTGAGTATGTAAATTACTTTATTAACTTAGTACAGGATTGTGAGTATGTAAATTACTTTATTAAGTTATTATATGATTGTGATTATGTAAATTACTTTATAAAATTAGTTCCGTATTGTGAGTTTGTAAATTACTTTATTAAGTTATTACAGGAATATGAGTATGTAAATTACTTTATTGAATTAGTACAGGATTGTGAGTATATAAATTACTTTATTAAATTATTACAGGATTGTGAGAATGTAAATTACTTTATTAAGTTATTACAAGATTATGAGTATCTAAATTACTTTATTAAGTTATTATATGATTGTGATTATGTAAATTACTTTATTAAGTTAGTACAGGATTATGAATATGTAAATTACTTTATTAAGTTATTATATGATTGTGGTTATGTAAATTACTTTATAAAATTAGTTCCGTATTGTGAGTTTGTAAATTACTTTATTAAGTTATTATATGATTGTGGTTATTTAAATTACTTTATAAAATTAGTTCCGTATTGTGAGTTTGTAAATTACTTTATTAAGTTATTACAGGAATATGAGTATGTAAATTACTTTATTGAATTAGTACAGGATTGTGACTATATAAATTACTTTATTAAATTATTACAGGATTGTGAGTATGTAAATTACTTTATTAAGTTAGTACAGGATTATGAGTATGTAAATTACTTTATTAAGTTATTATATGATTGTGATTATGTAAATTACTTTATAAAATTAATTCTGTATTGTGAGTTTGTAAATTACTTTATTAATTTAGTACAGGATTGTGAGTATGTAAATTACTTTATTAAATTATTATAGAATTGTGAGTATGTAAATTACTTTATTAAGTACCGGATTATTAGTATGTAAATTACTTTATTAACTTAATACAGAATTGTGAGTATGTATATTACTTTATTAAGTAAAGGATTGTGAGTATGTAAATTACTTTATTAAATTATTACAGAATTGTGAGTATGTAAATTACTTTATTAAGTACAGGATTGTGAGTATGTAAATTACTTTATTAAGTTAGTACAGGATAATGAGTATGTAAATTACTTTATAAAATTAGTTCCCTATTGTGAGTTTGTAAATTACTTTATTAAGTTAGTACAGGATTGTGAGTATATAAATTAATTTAATAACTTAGTACATAATTTTGAGTATGTAAATTACTTTATTAATTTAGTACATGATTGTGAGTATGTAATTTACTTTATTAAGTTATTATATGATTGTGATTATGTAAATTACTTTATAAAATTAGTTCCGTATTGTGAGTTTGTAAATTACTTTATTAAGTTATTACAGGAATATGAGTATGTAAATTACTTTATTGAATTAGTACAGGATTGTGAGTATATAAATTACTTTATTAAATTATTATAGGATTGTGAGAATGTAAATTACTTTATTAAGTTATTACAAGATTTTGAGTATCTAAATTACTTTATTAAGTTATTATATGATTGTGATTATGTAAATTACTTTATTAAGTTAGTACAGGATTATGAATATGTAAATTACTTTATTAAGTTATTATATGATTGTGGTTATGTAAATTACTTTATAAAATTAGTTCCGTATTGTGAGTTTGTAAATTACTTTATTAAGTTATTATATGATTGTGGTTATTTAAATTACTTTATAAAATTAGTTCCGTATTGTGAGTTTGTAAATTACTTTATTAAGTTATTACAGGAATATGAGTATGTAAATTACTTTATTGAATTAGTACAGGATTGTGACTATATAAATTACTTTATTAAATTATTACAGGATTGTGAGTATGTAAATTACTTTATTAAGTTAGTACAGGATTATGAGTATGTAAATTACTTTATTAAGTTATTATATGATTGTGATTATGTAAATTACTTTATAAAATTAATTCTGTATTGTGAGTTTGTAAATTACTTTATTAATTTAGTACAGGATTGTGAGTATGTAAATTACTTTATTAAATTATTATAGAATTGTGAGTATGTAAATTACTTTATTAAGTACCGGATTATTAGTATGTAAATTACTTTATTAACTTAATACAGAATTGTGAGTATGTATATTACTTTATTAAGTAAAGGATTGTGAGTATGTAAATTACTTTATTAAATTATTACAGAATTGTGAGTATGTAAATTACTTTATTAAGTACAGGATTGTGAGTATGTAAATTACTTTATTAAGTTAGTACAGGATAATGAGTATGTAAATTACTTTATAAAATTAGTTCCCTATTGTGAGTTTGTAAATTACTTTATTAAGTTAGTACAGGATTGTGAGTATATAAATTAATTTAATAACTTAGTACATAATTTTGAGTATGTAAATTACTTTATTAATTTAGTACATGATTGTGAGTATGTAATTTACTTTATTAAGTTATTATATGATTGTGATTATGTAAATTACTTTATAAAATTAGTTCCGTATTGTGAGTTTGTAAATTACTTTATTAAGTTATTACAGGAATATGAGTATGTAAATTACTTTATTGAATTAGTACAGGATTGTGAGTATATAAATTACTTTATTAAATTATTATAGGATTGTGAGAATGTAAATTACTTTATTAAGTTATTACAAGATTTTGAGTATCTAAATTACTTTATTAAGTTATTATATGATTGTGATTATGTAAATTACTTTATTAAGTTAGTACAGGATTATGAGTATATAAATTACTTTATTAAATTATTATAGGATTGTGGTTATGTAAATTACTTTATAAAATTAGTTCCGTATTGTGAGTTTGTAAATTACTTTATTAAGTTATTATATGATTGTGGTTATTTAAATTACTTTATAAAATTAGTTCCGTATTGTGAGTTTGTAAATTACTTTATTAAGTTATTACAGGAATATGAGTATGTAAATTACTTTATTGAATTAGTACAGGATCGTGACTATATAAATTACTTTATTAAATTATTACAGGATTGTGAGTATGTAAATTACTTTATTAAGTTAGTACAGGATTATGAGTATGTAAATTACTTTATTAAGTTATTATATGATTGTGATTATGTAAATTACTTTATAAAATTAATTCTGTATTGTGAGTTTGTAAATTACTTTATTAAGTTATTACAGGATTGTGAGTATGTAAATTACTTTATTAAGTTATTACAGGATTATGAGTATCTAAATTACTATATTAAGTTATTATATGATTGTGGTTATGTAAATTTCTTTATTAAGTTAGTACAGGATTATGAGTATGTAAATTACTTTATTAAGTTATTATATGATTGTGGTTATGTAAATTACTTTATAAAATTAATTCCGTATTGTGAGTATGTAAATTACTTTATTAAGTACAGGATTGTGAATATGTAAATTACTTTATAAAATTAGTTCCGTATTGTGAGTTTGTAAATTACTTTATTAAGTTATTACAGGAATATGAGTATGTAAATTACTTTATTGAATTAGTACAGGATTGTGAGTATATAAATTACTTTATTAAATTATTACAGGATTGTGAGTATGTAAATTACTTTATTAAGTTAGTACAGGATTGTGAGTATGTAAATTACTTTATTAAGTTAGTACAGGATTGTGAGTATATAAATTACTTTATTAACTTAGTACAGGATTGTGAGTATGTAAATTACTTTATTAAGTTATTATATGATTGTGATTATTTAAATTACTTTATAAAATTAGTTCCGTATTGTGAGTTTGTAAATTACTTTATTAAGTTATTACAGGAATATGAGTATGTAAATAACTTTATTGAATTAGTACAGGATTGTGAGTATATAAATTACTTTATTAAATTATTACAGGATTGTGAGAATGTAAATTACTTTATTAAGTTATTACAAGATTATGAGTATCTAAATTACTTTATTAAGTTATTATATGATTGTGATTATGTAAATTACTTTATTAAGTTAGTACAGGATTATGAATATATAAATTACTTTATTAAGTTATTATATGATTGTGATTATATAAATTACTTTATTAACTTAGTACAGGATTATGAGTATGTAAATTACTTTATTAAGTTATTATATGATTGTGGTTATGTAAATTACTTTATAAAATTAGTTCCGTATTGTGAGTTTGTAAATTACTTTATTAAGTTATTATATGATTGTGGTTATTTAAATTACTTTATAAAATTAGTTCCGTATTGTGAGTTTGTAAATTACTTTATTAAGTTATTACAGGAATATGAGTATGTAAATTACTTTATTGAATTAGTACAGGATTGTGACTATATAAATTACTTTATTAAATTATTACAGGATTGTGAGTATGTAAATTACTTTATTAAGTTAGTACAGGATTATGAGTATGTAAATTACTTTATTAAGTTATTATATGATTGTGATTATGTAAATTACTTTATAAAATTAATTCTGTATTGTGAGTTTGTAAATTACTTTATTAAGTTATTACATGATTGTGAGTATGTAAATTACTTTATTAAGTTATTACAGGATTATGAGTATCTAAATTACTTTATTAAGTTATTATATGATTGTGGTTATGTAAATTTCTTTATTAAGTTAGTACAGGATTATGAGTATGTAAATTACTTTATTAAGTTATTATATGATTGTGGTTATGTAAATTACTTTATAAAATTAATTCCGTATTGTGAGTATGTAAATTACTTTATTAAGTACAGGATTGTGAATATGTAAATTACTTTATAAAATTAGTTCCGTATTGTGAGTTTGTAAATTACTTTATTAAGTTATTACAGGAATATGAGTATGTAAATTACTTTATTGAATTAGTACAGGATTGTGAGTATATAAATTACTTTATTAAATTATTACAGGATTGTGAGTATATAAATTACTTTATTAAGTTAGTACAGGATTGTGAGTATGTAAATTACTTTATTAAGTTAGTACAGGATTGTGAGTATATAAATTACTTTATTAACTTAGTACAGGATTGTGAGTATGTAAATTACTTTATTAAGTTAGTACAGGATTGTGAGTATATAAATTACTTTATTAACTTAGTACAGGATTGTGAGCATGTAAATTACTTTATTAAGTTAGTACAGGATTGTGAGTATATAAATTACTTTATTAAATTATTACAGGATTGTGAGTATATAAATTACTTTATTAAGTTAGTACAGGATTGTGAGTATGTAAATTACTTTATTAAGTTAGTACAGGATTGTGAGTATATAAATTACTTTATTAACTTAGTACAGAATTGTGAGTATGTAAATTACTTTATTAAGTTAGTACAGGATTGTTAGTATGTAAATTACTTTATTAACTTATTACAGGATTTTGATTATGTAAATTACTTTATAAAATTAGTTCCGTATTGTGAGTTTGTAAATAACTTTAGTATAATAGTACAAATATACTCCTACTATATTCACATTATATTCACATTATATTCACGTTATATTACCGAGTATAGTCAAACTGACTTTATACTTGTCTACAATGTATTTAAAATGTATATTTTATAGTTATCTTGCTTTTTGTAGTAGTCTTTTTGTAATAGGATGCGAAATAGATTTATTTAATTCCTAGTCCTGTCATTATGTTTGGTGACCTATTTGATATGCATTCACTAGTTAGATAATGTGAAAGAGACGTATTACATAAACATATGTCAGTATTAATGTATAGGATTGATTGTTTGTATATGGGAATATGTGAATGTGGAGATATCATATTATCTTATAAAGCCCATAACAGGATATTGTATTAATTACATACTCCATTGTAAGTTTACTGTATACATTATACACTTTACATTATATACTATATATTATACACTATATATTATACACTAAATATTATACACTATACATTATACACTATATATTATATATTCTATACACTATATATTGTACATTATAAATTATATACTATATATCATATATTATAAATTATATATTATATACTATATATTATAAATTATATATTACAAACTATACATTTTACAATATACACTATATATTATTTATTAAATACTATACGTTAAACAGTATATATCATATATTATATACATTATACACTATACACTATACACTATACACTATATATTATACAATATATACTATATATTATACATTATATACTATATAATATATAGTATATACTATACACAATACACTACATGCTATATATTATATATTATGTACTATACATTATACATTATATATTATAAATTATATACTATATATTATATACACTATATATTATACATTATACACTGTAAAATTTAAAATGTTCACTAATGGTATGTAGATTCTAAATTTAAGAATTATTATTTTTATTCCAATTAAATAACTTGATAATGGTTTTAATATTCAATTATTTTATTTGCTACTACTCTGATTTTATTAATGACTTTTAGATTATTAATATTTAAATTTTATTTTAAAATTAAATTATCCTCATACCAAGCTTATTAACTCTATACCCACCTTATCCCCTATATGTATTCTACCTTGCCCCCTACATTAACTCTACACCCACTTTATCGTCATGCATTATATCCACCAATATCATACCCTACATTTGCACTATTCCACTTAAGGACTTCAATAACGGTGGTAGTTGGCAACAGACCCTATTCTATTAGCTTTATAATACTAAGCTCTACTCACCTGCTTCCTCATTAGCCACACCTACCTTACTAACTAGCTCCGCCTTCTTACTCACTAGCCACACCCACCTTACTAACTAGCTCCACCTCCTTACTCACTAGCTCATCCTCCTTACTGACTAGCTCCTCCTCCTTACTGACTAGCTCCTCCTCATTACTTACTAACTAACCTCCTTACTTACTAGCTCCTCCTCCTTACTAACTAACTAACCTCCTTACTCACTAGCTCCTCCTCCTTACTCGCTAGCTCATCCTCCTTACTCACTAGCTCCTCCTCCTTACTAACTAACTAACCTCCTTACTGCCTAGCTCCCCCTCCTCCTTACTCACTAACTAACCTCCTTACTCACTAGCTCCTCTTCCTTTCTTACTATCTAACTTCTTTACTCACTAGTTCCTCCTTCTTACTTACTGGCTCCTCCTCCTTACTAACTAACAAATCTCCTTACTCACTAGTTCCTCCTCCTTACTCACTAGCTCCTCCTCCTTACTTACTAGCTCCTCCTCCTTACTCACTAGCTCCTCCTCCTTACTCACTAGCTCCTCCTCCTTACTAACTAACTAACCACCTTACTTACTGGCTCCTCCTCCTTACTCACTAGCTCCTCCTCCTTACTAACTAGCTCCTCCTCCTTACTAACTAACTAACCTCCTTACTTACTGGCTCCTCCTCCTTACTCACTAGCTCCTCCTCCTTACTCACTAGCTCCTCCTCCTTACTAACTAGCTCCTCCTCCTTACTAACTAACTAACCTCCTTACTCACTAGTTCCTCCTCCTTACTCATTAGCTCCACCTCCTTACTCACTAGCTCCTCCTCCTTACTCACTAACTAACTTCTTTAAATACTAACTCCACCTAATTCATTCTCTTTCACTCACTAACTCGTTTCTACAATAATAATGCATCCCCATTCCCACTAACCCCATACATCAAACTCACTCTATTACTATTGCTGACACTCATAATAGCCCTTTCTCTTTCTAGTTCGCAGCCCACTACGCTAGTGAGATTCATTGGCATCACAAAGTGTAGTTCAGATGTACGTCTATTACTCAAGTATCTGTGCATTCAGTTGTGTGGCATCTACGGAGGTGATCCCAAGACTCTTCCTAGGGTTAAACTAGATCCAAGCGATCATTACTATAATGACCGTATCGCGTTGCTATTGAGAAGTATTATGTTGTCTTGATACATAGATAACTTCCATGCTCTTGATATATCATTGTCAATTTTAACACAATAGCCGACTTTCTATGATAATACTAGTTTAATGGTGACAGTTTTAAAGTACTCCTTTTACAGGATTTCAAGGGACTCTTTAATGTATTACAGTGCCAACTGTCTAACGCTAAGTGCGACAGACCATTGAACATCTTCATCGATTCCTTACACTTGTTAGACGGTTAGTTTTTGGTCGTTAGTAGTATCAGATTAAAAAAGTGCATTACTAGTACTATGATCACGTGACTCCATTAGATGACCCCACGGGGTCGAAGTTGGTTTGGTTGCCGAGAAGAATTCCGGAACATGTCAAACTCGTAATTTCTTGCAGCACGGACAGTGAAAGCTATAATGTATTACATTCGTGTCTCCCTAGCGGTTAGGAGTGTAACTAAAGCTGTTTTCATCTAGTGGTTAGGATGAGCACTAATATCGTATTGCCTAGCTTTTAGTGGTAGAACTATTATTTTATTTTCTTATTTTTTAAAATAAATGTTGTATACTACTAAAAAAAGATTTTGAAAATTATGAAATCAAAATTTTAATTTTAACCCGGAAAATGTTTTGGTTTTTTAACATTTCAATTATCGATAACAGATAACCAACTAGAGTTGGGCCAGTTCACCGAGGAAGAGTCAAGTCAACTCCTAAACACATGGTACGCTAAGGAGAACCATAAGGTTATTGAAGGGTATCGGTTTAATATTGATAGAATATCTTAAGTGGGGTTACCGCAGAGATTTTTCTGATAGAATTGTTTATCGACTGTTTTGTGTATTTTGGTGTAAACCCCTAAAATTCCGCGATATACAAACATACCGGTAAATTATTTAAAACATATTCTAATTTTTTGAACATTTTACCGGTAAGATGTATAAAGATATTTAACTAAGTTAAGATTTGCAAATATCGTTAAATTCATTATGGATAATTCATTGCGTCATCCATTTCTTTAATAAAAAGTTAATTGTGGAAAATAAGATATATAACTGTATCATATACGCAGCATATTATAGTGCATTTATGATTCAAATAATAAGAACTTGTCGATTAAACGAGTAGCCTAATTAAATAGAAGAATATTTATAATAAATATCAAATATTTTAAATATTTAAAAAATGATATTCCATTATTATTGTTCACGGAATCATTGAACATTGAACACAAGAGTAATTAATATGTATTGTTAACCATAGTAATACGTATTTAGTTTAGTATATTTATATACATATCTTTAATAAATAATAGCGTAATCATTTTCTTTGTGGATTTGGCATTAGAAATGTATAATAATTAAAATTCAACTATATTAGTTCATTGTTCTTATCATTAAGGTAATTACAATAATCTTTAGGGTAAAAGTGTACGGATACAATTTGTTCTAAAGTCGAGATATTATCATTACAATATGCATATCAGATCAGATATTCGTCACCGATAAACAATTCTACATTTCGGTAGGAACTCCGCATGAATACAAATAAGTTGCATATGACAATGATTCATGATCATTGATATACAATTGGAACATTTCACATGCGATGAGTCACACAAGATAACTTATAAATACCGCCCCACCCTGCAGACGTAGAAATTATTCTATAAATATACACATCTAACCTCTAACCTCTAACCCCTAACCCCTTCCAGATCACACGAGAACAGGGTGCTAGCGTGCAAGAATATCTGGAATCCTGTAGCAGCGCTTTCTACCTGAAGATGGTATTTCATGTAAGCATGAAATGGAAGTCCTATACACCACCGGAAGAGTGTAAACTAGCTACTACCGGAAAAGCTATGGCGACAATGTTGTTCGCGAGGTGGGAGAAGGAACACGGTGAGGTTAGTTGGTATATACTTCTAATAAAACTATTCCTGCGCCCATAATCTAATTTTTTAAAAGTTTATTTTGTTTCGTTATAATCTTAAAGCATACTGTATTTGCTGGGTTATAATTTATTGTGGTTTATTGTACATATATGCATTAAATATGTAACATATTTAGCTGTTAATAATATATAACTTACAATATCTTATAATAGTGTAGTTATTCATTACTTGCATCACCAGAAAACATTATATTTATTTATGACATTGTTTACATTCATTTTAAATTAGATACAATTGTAACGGTATATTTTATATAATATATCTAAAATAGCAACAAAAAAAAGCATGCAACATTAATTATGTATTGCCAGCTAGCTATGTTATTTATGACTACATGAGAAAACATCGTACTTGTAATTCTTAACCAAATATTTATTTTAGTTCAGTGGAAATTATTTTAATTTTATTATTACTAATACCTTTTATATGAATATGTTAATGTAAATAATCAAATGTGATATTATAAATATATAACTAGAATTTATATATTTTAATTGCTAATATATAGATAATAGATAATCATATAACAATTTATTTAATAAATATTCAATAATAATGTATTCAGTGATTAATGTCCACTGAAATATAAAGCGAGTTGTTCATATGTAAAGAGATAGTTGTAATGATATATGCATTCCTATTGGTTGGCGACTTGACAGCTGACACAAGGAAAGCAGATTACAGTTGACAAACCATCACAGAGCACTGAACCCTGGTTTTGAGATGAGATTTATGTTAATGAGTTTTGGGAATAAAAATAATATGTATATAATAATTTTTTAAAATAAACACCATGCCTAGATGAACAATGTTAACTGGTCTTCTGTCATAAAAACGTTATTTAGTTTGTAACCTAAAATGATTTATAATATCTGGACATGAATTTATATTATAAATATTGTTTTTGTTGTGATTGAGTGGGAGGGTATAGTTCTTAGTTTATATTTTGCGTTAATGCAGTATATTTATTTATATTGTTTGTATTTGGTTTTATTCCTACATATTATAGTATATGGTATGAGTGAGTAGGTGTATTGAGGTGTAAGAAGGACTAAAAGGGTGTAATAAGATAGTTATATGGGAGATGTAAACTTAAGTTCAAATAATTCGAGTTTTAATATCGAGCAATGTTTATTGTAATTCAATCCATGTATTTCTGCCCCATGATATGTAACAGCAACTACTGTTAATTACTTAATACCGACTACTGTTAAGTACTCACGTAATTAGGGTACTATGTAGTATGTAATAACGCCTACTGTTAAGTAAGTAACTCTAACTAATATTGAGTACGTAACATACATATAGGTTACATTGACCTCGGTGAAAAGGCTATTCTAACCTCTATTTGGTCTGTATGCCGGATGTGGGTGCGGGTTGCTATAGGAAAACAAAGTCCGGCGCAAATAGATTCATTAAAGTGCATAGCTCCAATGGCGAAATTTACCATGGGGCAAAATAAACCAACTAGACCTATTGGTGGTATATATGGGGTTATATGGGGTTAGTAGCGAGCTTTGAAATTATGAAACTAGTAAATCGGAGAATGAAGAGGTTATCGTATGTTGGGTTAGTTGGGAAAGTGGATGATTTGACTTTAGTCAGGGTAATATTACGATGTCAGGGTAAATGGGGCTAAATTAGTAATGGGTAGATGAGGAAAGATTGGAATGTGTTTATTAGGAATCAGGTAAAGTACTCATGAGAATGCGATGGTAAGATGGTGAGATGGTGAGAGTAATATAAGATTAAGTAGTTTAGTGTATAGTTCAACTAATGATATCATTACTTTGATTTATTTAACTATTGCATAATATATTTTTTTCTAAGAATTATGTTATGTGAATATTCGACATATTGTTTAATAACAATGGTTATGTGGTATTGTGTTTATAGTTATAAATATAGCCATTTGTATATATCTATTTTAAAAACAGCTGATGTGAAAATATATATATTTATATATATCTATATATTAAGGATACAAATAAATCTTTAAAATAATCTTAAAGCATTAAATATATGAATACATTATATAATTTGTAATAATACAATGTATATAATAATATAAAATAAATATCATAAATAGTGAATATGGGAAGATATTATATATAAATCTAAAATCTAATTATTATAAGAAATCAAAATTGCGAAGTACCTAATATAATTATTAATGAGTAATTACTTAATAAGTAATTAAGTAATTAAGAGTAAAGTGCATATTCAATATATACACATCATATGTCATATAAATAAGTATTTCAATTTTTATTTTGAGTTCTCAAATGTTCTGAAGAGATAGAAAAATTACTCATTAATAATGAGTTAGTAGCGGATATTTAGCATGTAAATGATAAAGTACTTTAACTACTGAAGTACTCATTAATAATATAATTCAATAATTATAAATAATGCAGAACTTAGTTAACTTATATAATTACATATTATTTAGTAATTAATAACTCCATACATTTTAAATAATTCGTCTAAGTATAAAACATGTAATCCAGAGTATTTGTCTTAGTACTTAAGTAATTTATTAATTACTTTATTAGTAACTAATGCAGAATTTCACTGACTATTTAAGAGGTTACTTGAAAAGTATTCGATATTTTGGGCAATACTTACAGATCGGTACAGAAGCGCATACGCTACCCATTCCATGCTTGAACTCATTTGAATACTTTACATTACGACCTTGAGTAGGTTGGGTATTGATAGTCATTGATTGAGACATATTGCACGACTGAGTAATTACTAATATGTTAGTCTATTATCTTAGGGTGTTAATGTGGTAATTTCAAATATACGAATGCTTTTATTTACTGTAATTTAGCTCAATATTAAAGGGGCGTAGCCAGCAATATAGTTTGTAAAGGGGTGGAGCTTAGACTAGTGTTTAGAAAAGGGTGGAGCTTACCAAACTAATACATATTTTTAAAGAAAGTATACGTGTGAGCATATATATTCGAATTTACTTTATTGAATGTGTTCTGTAAAAGGGGTGTCTAAATGATTTCGTAATATATATATATATATATATATATATATATATATATATATATATATATATATTACAACCAAATAATATTACAAACAAACTGTAAGCTAATATTCATGAATAATAATTAACATAATTTTCAACAAATCTGGTTTAATTAATCCATATATCTGTAATTAATTAATTAATATAACAATTGTAAATATGTACTTCATCTACTTCTAGTATGAAAAAGAAGGGTAATCAATTAAAAATAGTTAATTTTGCAAATCTTGATAATAAATTTGTATTTAAATTCGCTTATTTCCAGATTATTATTTCTCTACTAGCAGATAGGTAAGATCATTTAATTTATATCAGATAATGAAAGATACTATTTACTGTTGGTAAGATAACTTAATTGATAAAGATGGTATTTACAATTAGTAAATTAATTGATAAAGATGGTATTTACTGTTGGTAAGATAACTTAATAGATTAAGATGATATTTACAGTTAGTATATTAATAGATAAAGATGGTATTTACTATTGGTATGATAACTTAATAGATAAAGATGGTATTTACTATTGGTATGATAACTTAATAGATAAAGATGGTATTTACTATTGGTATGATAACTTAATAGATAAAGATGGTATTTACTGTAGTTAAGATAAATTAATAGATACATATGGTATTTACTATTGATAAGATATCTTAATAGATAAAGATGGTATTTACAATTAGTAAATTAATAGATAACAAATGTATTTATTGTTGATAAGATAACTTAATAGATAAAGATGGTATTTACTGTTGTTAAATTTACATTTACTTAGTCACAAGTATTACTTATCCTCTCCCTTGTTAAACTCTCCTTGTTAAACTCTCCTTGTTAAACTCTCCTTGTTAAACTCTCCTTGTTAAACTCCTTGTTAAACTCCTCGTTAAACTCTCCTCGTTAAACTCTCCTTGTTAAACTCTCCTTGTTAAACTCTCCTCGTTAAACTCTCCTCGTTAAACTCTCCTTGTTAAACTCTCCTTGTTAAACTCTCCTTGTTAAACTCTCCTTGTTAAACTCTCCTTGTTAAACTCTCCTTGTTAAACTCCTCGTTAAACTCTCCTTGTTAAACTCTCCTTGTTAAACTCTCCTCGTTAAACTCTCCTTGTTAAACTCTCCTTGTTAAACTCTCCTTGTTAAACTCTCCTTGTTAAACTCTCCTTGTTAAACTCTCCTTGTTAAACTCTCCTTGTTAAACTCTCCTCGTTAAACTCTCCTTGTTAAACTCTCCTTGTTAAACTCTCCTTGTTAAACTCCCTGTTAAACTCTCCTTGTTAAACTCTCCTTGTTAAACTCTCCTTGTTAAACTCTCCTTGTTAAACTCTCCTTGTTAAACTCCTTGTTAAACTCCTCGTTAAACTCTCCTCGTTAAACTCTCCTCGTTAAACTCTCCTCGTTAAACTCTCCTCGTTAAACTCTCCTTGTTAAACTCCTTGTTAAACTCTCCTTGTTAAACTCTCCTTGTTAAACTCCTTGTTAAACTCTCCTTGTTAAACTCTCCTCGTTAAACTCTCCTTGTTAAACTCTCCTTGTTAAACTCTCCTTGTTAAACTCCTTGTTAAACTCTCCTCGTTAAACTCTCCTCGTTAAACTCTCCTCGTTAAACTCTCCTTGTTAAACTCTCCTTGTTAAACTCTCCTTGTTAAACTCTCCTTGTTAAACTCTCCTTGTTAAACTCCTTGTTAAACTCTCCTTGTTAAACTCTCCTTGTTAAACTCTCCTTGTTAAACTCTCCTTGTTAAACTCTCCTTGTTAAACTCCTTGTTAAACTCTCCTTGTTAAACTCTCCTTGTTAAACTCCTTGTTAAACTCTCCTTGTTAAACTCTCCTTGTTAAACTCTCCATGTTAAACTCTCCTTGTTAAACTCCTTGTTAAACTCTCCTTGTTAAACTCTCCTTGTTAAACTCCTTGTTAAACTCTCCTTGTTAAACTCTCCTTGTTAAACTCTCCTTGTTAAACTCTCCTTGTTAAACTCTCCTTGTTAAACTCTCCTTGTTAAACTCTCCTTGTTAAACTCTCCTTGTTAAACTCTCCTTGTTAAACTCTCCTTGTTAAACTCTCCTTGTTAAACTCTCCTTGTTAAACTCTCCTTGTTAAACTCTCCTTGTTAAACTCTCCTTGTTAAACTCTCCTTGTTAAACTCACCTTGTTAAACTCTCCTTGTTAAACTCTCCTTGTTAAACTCTCCTTGTTAAACTCTCCTTGTTAAACTCTCCTTGTTAAACTCTCCTTGTTAAACTCTCCTTGTTAAACTCTCCTTGTTAAACTCTCCTTGTTAAACTCTCCTTGTTAAACTCTCCTTGTTAAACTCTCCTTGTTAAACTCCTTGTTAAACTCTCCTTGTTAAACTCTCCTCGTTAAACTCTCCTTGTTAAACTCTCCTTGTTAAACTCTCCTTGTTAAACTCTCCTCGTTAAACTCTCCTCGTTAAACTCTCCTTGTTAAACTCCTTGTTAAACTCTCCTTGTTAAACTCTCCTTGTTAAACTCTCCTTGTTAAACTCTCCTTGTTAAACTCTCCTTGTTAAACTCTCCTTGTTAAACTCCTTGTTAAACTCCTTGTTAAACTCTCCTTGTTAAACTCTCCTTGTTAAACTCTCCTTGTTAAACTCCTTGTTAAACTCCTTGTTAAACTCTCCTCGTTAAACTCCTTGTTAAACTCTCCTTGTTAAACTCTCCTTGTTAAACTCTCCTTGTTAAACTCTCCTTGTTAAACTCTCCATGTTAAACTCTCCTTGTTAAACTCTCCTTGTTAAACTCTCATTGTTAAACTCTCCTTGTTAAACTCTCCTCGTTAAACTCTCCTTGTTAAACTCCTTGTTAAACTCTCCTTGTTAAACTCCTTGTTAAACTCCTAGTTAAACTCTCCTTATTAAACTCTCCTTGTTAAACTCTCCTTGTTAAACTCTCCTCGTTAAACTCTCCTTGTGAAACTCTACTTGTTAAACTCCTTGTTAAACTCTCCTTGTTAAACTCCTTGTTAAACTCCTTGTTAAACTCTCCTTGTTAAACTCTCCTTGTTAAACTCCTTGTTAAACTCTCCTTGTTAAACTCTCCTCGTTAAACTCTCCTTGTTAAACTCTCCTTGTTAAACTCTCCTTGTTAAACTCACCTTGTTAAACTCTCCTTGTTAAACTCTCCTTGTTAAACTCTCCGTGTTAAACTCTCCTTGTTAAACTCTCCTTGTTAAACTCTCCTTGTTAAACTCTCCTTGTTAAACTCTCCTTGTTAAACTCTCCTCGTTAAACTCTCCTTGTGAAACTCTACTTGTTAAACTCCTTGTTAAACTCTCCTTGTTAAACTCCTTGTTAAACTCTCCTTGTTAAACTCTCCTTGTTAAACTCCTTGTTAAACTCTCCTTGTTAAACTCTCCTTGTTAAACTCTCCTTGTTAAACTCCTTGTTAAACTCTCCTTGTTAAACTCTCCTTGTTAAACTCTCCTTGTTAAACTCCTTGTTAAACTCTCCTTGTTAAACTCTCCTCGTTAAACTCTCCTTGTTAAACTCTCCTTGTTAAACTCTCCTTGTTAAACTCTCCTTGTTAAACTCTCCTTGTTAAACTCTCCTTGTTAAACTCTCCTTGTTAAACTCTCCTTGTTAAACTCCTTGTTAAACTCTCCTTGTTAAACTCTCCTTGTTAAACTCTCCTTGTTAAACTCTCCTTGTTAAACTCTCCTTGTTAAACTCTCCTTGTTAAACTCTCCTTGTTAAACTCTCCTTGTTAAACTCTCCTTGTTAAACTCTTCTCGTTAAACTCTCCTTGTTAAACTCTCCTTGTTAAACTCTCCTTGTTAAACTCTCCTTGTTAAACTCTCCTTGTTAAACTCTCCTTGTTAAACTCTCCTTGTTAAACTCTCCTTGTTAAACTCTCCTCGTTAAACTCTCCTTGTGAAACTCTACTTGTTAAACTCCTTGTTAAACTCTCCTTGTTAAACTCTCCTTGTTAAACTCTCCTTGTTAAACTCTCCTTGTTAAACTCCTTGTTAAACTCTCCTTGTTAAACTCTCCTTGTTAAACTCTCCTTGTTAAACTCCTTGTTAAACTCTCCTTGTTAAACTCTCCTCGTTAAACTCTCCTTGTTAAACTCTCCTTGTTAAACTCTCCTTGTTAAACTCTCCTTGTTAAACTCTCCTTGTTAAACTCTCCTCGTTAAACTCTCCTCGTTAAACTCTCCTTGTTAAACTCTCCTTGTTAAACTCCTTGTTAAACTCCTTGTTAAACTCTCCTTGTTAAACTCTCCTTGTTAAACTCTCCTTGTTAAACTCCTTGTTAAACTCCTTGTTAAACTCTCCTTGTTAAACTCTCCTTGTTAAACTCTCCTTGTTAAACTCTCCTCGTTAAACTCTCCTTGTTAAACTCTCCTTGTTAAACTCTCCTTGTTAAACTCTCCTTGTTAAACTCTCCTTGTTAAACTCTCCTTGTTAAACTCTCCTTGTTAAACTCTCCTTGTTAAACTCCTTGTTAAACTCTCCTCGTTAAACTCTCCTCGTTAAACTCTCCTCGTTAAACTCTCCTTGTTAAACTCTCCTTGTTAAACTCCTTGTTAAACTCCTTGTTAAACTCTCCTTGTTAAACTCCTTGTTAAACTCTCCTTGTTAAACTCTCCTTGTTAAACTCTCCTTGTTAAACTCTCCTCGTTAAACTCTCCTCGTTAAACTCTCCTCGTTAAACTCTCCTCGTTAAACTCTCCTTGTTAAACTCTCCTTGTTAAACTCCTTGTTAAACTCTCCTTGTTAAACTCTCCTTGTTAAACTCGTTGTTAAACTCTCCTTGTTAAACTCTCCTTGTTAAACTCTCCTCGTTAAACTCTCCTTGTTAAACTCTCCTTGTTAAACTCTCCTTGTTAAACTCTCCTTGTTAAACTCTCCTTGTTAAACTCTCCTCGTTAAACTCTCCTCGTTAAACTCTCCTCGTTAAACTCTCCTTGTTAAACTCCTTGTTAAACTCTCCATGTTAAACTCTCCTTGTTAAACTCTCCTTGTTAAACTCTCCCTGTTAAACTCTCCTTGTTAAACTCTCCTTGTTAAACTCTCCTTGTTAAACTCTCCTTGTTAAACTCTCCTTGTTAAACTCTCCTTGTTAAACTCTCCTTGTTAAACTCTCCTCGTTAAACTCTCCTTGTTAAACTCTCCTTGTTAAACTCTCCTTGTTAAACTCTCCTTGTTAAACTCTCCTTGTTAAACTCTCCTTGTTAAACTCTCCTTGTTAAACTCTCCTTGTTAAACTCTCCTTGTTAAACTCTCCTTGTTAAACTCCTTGTTAAACTCTCCTTGTTAAACTCTCCTTGTTAAACTCCTTGTTAAACTCTCCTTGTTAAACTCTCCTTGTTAAACTCTCCTCGTTAAACTCTCCTCGTTAAACTCTCCTTGTTAAACTCTCCTTGTTAAACTCTCCTTGTTAAACTCTCCTTGTTAAACTCTCCTTGTTAAACTCTCCTCGTTAAACTCTCCTCGTTAAACTCCTTGTTAAACTCTCCTTGTTAAACTCTCCTCGTTAAACTCTCCTTGTTAAACTCTCCTTGTTAAACTCTCCTTGTTAAACTCTCCTTGTTAAACTCTCCTTGTTAAACTCTCCTTGTTAAACTCCTTGTTAAACTCTCCTTGTTAAACTCTCCTTGTTAAACTCTCCTTGTTAAACTCTCCTTGTTAAACTCTCCTTGTTAAACTCTCCTTGTTAAACTCTCCTTGTTAAACTCTCCTTGTTAAACTCCTTGTTAAACTCTCCTTGTTAAACTCTCCTTGTTAAACTCTCCTTGTTAAACTCTCCTTGTTAAACTCTCCTTGTTAAACTCTCCTTGTTAAACTCTCCTTGTTAAACTCTCCTTGTTAAACTCTCCTTGTTAAACTCTCCTTGTTAAACTCTCCTTGTTAAACTCTCCTTGTTAAACTCTCCTTGTTAAACTCTCCTTGTTAAACTCTCCTTGTTAAACTCTCCTTGTTAAACTCTCCTTGTTAAACTCTCCTTGTTAAACTCCTTGTTAAACTCTCCTTGTTAAACTCTCCTTGTTAAACTCTCCTTGTTAAACTCTCCTTGTTAAACTCTCCTTGTTAAACTCTCCTTGTTAAACTCTCCTTGTTAAACTCTCCTTGTTAAACTCTCCTTGTTAAACTCTCCTTGTTAAACTCTCCTTGTTAAACTCTCCTTGTTAAACTCCTTGTTAAACTCTCCTTGTTAAACTCTCCTTGTTAAACTCTCCTTGTTAAACTCTCCTTGTTAAACTCCTTGTTAAACTCTCCTTGTTAAACTCTCCTTGTTAAACTCTCCTTGTTAAACTCCTTGTTAAACTCTCCTTGTTAAACTCTCCTTGTTAAACTCCTTGTTAAACTCTCCTTGTTAAACTCTCCTCGTTAAACTCTCCTTGTTAAACTCCTTGTTAAACTCTCCTTGTTAAACTCTCCTTGTTAAACTCCTTGTTAAACTCTCCTTGTTAAACTCTCCTTGTTAAACTCCTTGTTAAACTCTCCTTGTTAAACTCCTTGTTAAACTCTCCTTGTTAAACTCTCCTTGTTAAACTCTCCTTGTTAAACTCTCCTTGTTAAACTCTCCTTGTTAAACTCTCCTTGTTAAACTCTCCTTGTTAAACTCTCCTTGTTAAACTCTCCTTGTTAAACTCCTTGTTAAACTCTCCTTGTTAAACTCCTTGTTAAACTCTCCTTGTTAAACTCTCCTTGTTAAACTCTCCTTGTTAAACTCTCCTTGTTAAACTCCTCGTTAAACTCTCCTTGTTAAACTCTCCTTGTTAAACTCCTTGTTAAACTCCTTGTTAAACTCTCCTTGTTAAACTCTCCTTGTTAAACTCTCCTTGTTAAATTCTCCTCGTTAAACTCTCCTTGTGAAACTCTACTTGTTAAACTCCTTGTTAAACTCTCCTTGTTAAACTCTCCTTGTTAAACTCCTTGTTAAACTCTCCTTGTTAAACTCTCCTCGTTAAACTCCTTGTTAAACTCTCCTTGTTAAACTCTCCTTGTTAAACTCTCCTTGTTAAACTATCCTTGTTAAACTCTCCTTGTTAAACTCTCCTTGTTAAACTCTCCTTGTTAAATTCTCCTCGTTAAACTCTCCTTGTGAAACTCTACTTGTTAAACTCCTTGTTAAACTCTCCTTGTTAAACTCTCCTTGTTAAACTCCTTGTTAAACTCTCCTTGTTAAACTCTCCTCGTTAAACTCCTTGTTAAACTCTCCTTGTTAAACTCTCCTTGTTAAACTCTCCTTGTTAAACTATCCTTGTTAAACTCTCCTTGTTAAACTCTCCTTGTTTAACTCTCCTTGTTAAACTCTCCTTGTTAAACTCTCCTTGTTAAACTCTCCTTGTTAAACTCTCCTTGTTAAACTCTCCTTGTTAAACTCTCCTTGTTAAACTCCTTGTTAAACTCTCCTTGTTAAACTCTCCTTGTTAAACTCCTTGTTAAACTCCTTGTTAAACTCTCCTTGTTAAACTCTCCTTGTTAAACTCCTTGTTAAACTCTCCTTGTTAAACTCCTTGTTAAACTCTCCTTATTAAACTCTCCTTGTTAAACTCTCCTTGTTAAACTCTCCTTGTTAAACTCCTCGTTAAACTCTCCTCGTTAAACTCTCCTCGTTAAACTCTCCTCGTTAAACTCTCCTCGTTAAACTCTCCTTGTTAAACTCCTCGTTAAACTCTCCTTGTTAAACTCTCCTTGTTAAACTCTCCTTGTTAAACTCTCCTTGTTAAACTATCCTTGTTAAACTCTCCTTGTTAAACTCTCCTTGTTAAACTCCTTGTTAAACTCTCCTTGTTAAACTCTCCTTGTTAAACTCTCCTTGTTAAACTCTCCTTGTTAAACTCTCCTTATTAAACTCTCCTTGTTAAACTCTCCTTGTTAAACTCTCCTTGTTAAACTCTCCTTGTTAAACTCTCCTTGTTAAACTCTCCTCGTTAAACTCTCCTTGTTAAACTCCTTGTTAAACTCTCCTTGTTAAACTCTCCTTGTTAAACTCCTTGTTAAACTCTCCTTGTTAAACTCTCCTTGTTAAACTCTCCTTGTTAAACTCTCCTTGTTAAACTCTCCTTGTTAAACTCTCCTTGTTAAACTCTCCTTGTTAAACTCTCCTTGTTAAACTCTCCTTGTTAAACTCTCCTTGTTAAACTCTCCTCGTTAAACTCTCCTTGTTAAACTCTCCTTGTTAAACTCTCCTTGTTAAACTCTCCTTGTTAAACTCCTTGTTAAACTCTCCTTGTTAAACTCTCCTTGTTAAACTCTCCTTGTTAAACTCTCCTTGTTAAACTCTCCTTGTTAAACTCTCCTTGTTAAACTCTCCTTGTTAAACTCTCCTTGTTAAACTCTCCTTGTTAAACTCTCCTTGTTAAACTCTCCTTGTTAAACTCTCCTTGTTAAACTCTCCTCGTTAAACTCTCCTTGTTAAACTCTCCTTGTTAAACTCTCCTCGTTAAACTCTCCTTGTTAAACTCCTTGTTAAACTCTCCTTGTTAAACTCTCCTTGTTAAACTCTCCTTGTTAAACTCTCCTTGTTAAACTCTCCTTGTTAAACTCTCCTTGTTAAACTATCCTTGTTAAACTCTCCTTGTTAAACTCTCCTTGTTAAACTCCTTGTTAAACTCTCCTTGTTAAACTCTCCTTGTTAAACTCTCCTTGTTAAACTCTCCTTGTTAAACTCTCCTTATTAAACTCTCCTTGTTAAACTCTCCTTGTTAAACTCTCCTTGTTAAACTCTCCTTGTTAAACTCTCCTTGTTAAACTCTCCTCGTTAAACTCTCCTTGTTAAACTCCTTGTTAAACTCTCCTTGTTAAACTCTCCTTGTTAAACTCCTTGTTAAACTCTCCTTGTTAAACTCTCCTTGTTAAACTCTCCTTGTTAAACTCTCCTTGTTAAACTCCTTGTTAAACTCTCCTTGTTAAACTCTCCTTGTTAAACTCTCCTTGTTAAACTCTCCTTGTTAAACTCTCCTTGTTAAACTCTCCTTGTTAAACTCTCCTTGTTAAACTCTCCTTGTTAAACTCTCCTCGTTAAACTCTCCTTGTTAAACTCTCCTTGTTAAACTCTCCTTGTTAAACTCTCCTTGTTAAACTCTCCTTGTTAAACTCTCCTTGTTAAACTCTCCTTGTTAAACTCTCCTCGTTAAACTCTCCTTGTTAATCTCTCCTTGTTAAACTCTCCTTGTTAAACTCTCCTTGTTAAACTCTCCTTGTTAAACTCCTTGTTAAACTCTCCTTGTTAAACTCTCCTTGTTAAACTCTCCTTGTTAAACTCTCCTTGTTAAACTCTCCTTGTTAAACTCTCCTTGTTAAACTCTCCTTGTTAAACTCTCCTTGTTAAACTCTCCTTGTTAAACTCCTTGTTAAACTCCTTGTTAAACTCTCCTTGTTAAACTCTCCTTATTAAACTCTCCTTGTTAAACTCTCCTTGTTAAACTCTCCTTGTTAAACTCTCCTTGTTAAACTCTCCTTGTTAAACTCTCCTTGTTAAACTCTCCTTGTTAAACTCCTTGTTAAACTCTCCTTGTTAAACTCCTTGTTAAACTCTCCTTGTTAAACTCTCCTTGTTAAACTCTCCGTGTTAAACTCTCCTTGTTAAACTCTCCTTGTTAAACTCTCCTTGTTAAACTCTCCTTGTTAAACTCCTTGTTAAACTCCTTGTTAAACTCTCCTTGTTAAACTCTCCTTGTTAAACTCTCCTTGTTAAACTCTCCTTGTTAAACTCTCCTTGTTAAACTCCTTGTTAAACTCTCCTTGTTAAACTCCTTGTTAAACTCTCCTTGTTAAACTCTCCTTGTTAAACTCTCCTTGTTAAACTCTCCTTGTTAAACTCTCCTTGTTAAACTATCCTTGTTAAACTCTCCTTGTTAAACTCTCCTCGTTAAACTCTCCTTGTTAAACTCTCCTTGTTAAACTCTCCTCGTTAAACTCTCCTTGTTAAACTCTCCTTGTTAAACTCTCCTTGTTAAACTCTCCTTGTTAAACTCTCCTTGTTAAACTCTCCTTGTTAAACTCTCCTTGTTAAACTCTCCTTGTTAAACTCTCCTTGTTAAACTCTCCTTGTTAAACTCTCCTTGTTAAACTCTCCTCGTTAAACTCTCCTTGTGAAACTCTACTTGTTAAACTCCTTGTTAAACTCTCCTTGTTAAACTCTCCTTGTTAAACTCTCCTTGTTAAACTCTCCTTGTTAAACTCCTTGTTAAACTCCTTGTTAAACTCTCCTTGTTAAACTCTCCTTGTTAAACTCTCCTTGTTAAACTCTCCTTGTTAAACTCTCCTTGTTAAACTCTATTTGTTAAACTCCTTGTTAAACTCCTTGTTAAACTCTCCTTGTTAAACTCCTTGTTAAACTCTCCTTGTTAAACTCTCCTTGTTAAACTCTCCTTGTTAAACTCTCCTTATTAAACTCTCCTTGTTAAACTCTCCTTGTTAAACTCTCCTTGTTAAACTCTCCTCGTTAAACTCTCCTTGTTAAACTCTCCTTGTTAAACTCTCCTTGTTAAACTCTCCTTGTTAAACTCTCCTTGTTAAACTCTCCTTGTTAAACTCCTTGTTAAACTCTCCTTGTTAAACTCTCCTTATTAAACTCTCCTTGTTAAACTCTCCTTGTTAAACTCTCCTTGTTAAACTCTCCTTGTTAAACTCTCCTTGTTAAACTCCTTGTTAAACTCTCCTTGTTAAACTCCTTGTTAAACTCTCCTTGTTAAACTCTCCTTGTTAAACTCTCCTTATTAAACTCTCCTTGTTAAACTCTCCTTGTTAAACTCTCCTTGTTAAACTCTCCTTGTTAAACTCTCCTTGTTAAACTCCTTGTTAAACTCTCCTTGTTAAACTCTCCTTGTTAAACTCTCCTCGTTAAACTCTCCTCGTTAAACTCTCCTTGTTAAACTCTCCTTGTTAAACTCTCCTCGTTAAACTCTCCTTGTTAAACTCTCCTTGTTAAACTCTCCTTGTTAAACTCTCCTTGTTAAACTCTCCTTGTTAAACTCTCCTTGTTAAACTCTCCTTGTTAAACTCTCCTCGTTAAACTCTCCTCGTTAAACTCTCCTTGTTAAACTCCTTGTTAAACTCTCCTTGTTAAACTCTCCTTGTTAAACTCTCCTTGTTAAACTCTCCTTGTTAAACTCCTTGTTAAACTCCTTGTTAAACTCTCCTTGTTAAACTCTCCTTGTTAAACTCTCCTTGTTAAACTCTCCTTGTTAAACTCTCCTTGTTAAACTCCTTGTTAAACTCTCCTCGTTAAACTCTCCTTGTTAAACTCTCCTTGTTAAACTCTCCTTATTAAACTCTCCTTGTTAAACTCTCCTTGTTAAACTCTCCTTGTTAAACTCTCCTTGTTAAACTCTCCTTATTAAACTCTCCTTGTTAAACTCTCCTTGTTAAACTCTCCTTGTTAAACTCTCCTTGTTAAACTCTCCTTATTAAACTCTCCTTGTTAAACTCTCCTTGTTAAACTCTCCTTGTTAAACTCTCCTCGTTAAACTCTCCTTGTTAAACTCTCCTTATTAAACTCTCCTTGTTAAACTCTCCTTGTTAAACTCTCCTTGTTAAACTCTCCTTGTTAAACTCTCCTTATTAAACTCTCCTTGTTAAACTCTCCTTGTTAAACTCTCCTTGTTAAACTCTCCTTGTTAAACTCCTTGTTAAACTCTCCTTATTAAACTCTCCTTGTTAAACTCTCCTTGTTAAACTCTCCTTGTTAAACTCTCCTCGTTAAACTCTCCTTGTTAAACTCTCCTTATTAAACTCTCCTTGTTAAACTCTCCTTGTTAAACTCTCCTTGTTAAACTCTCCTTGTTAAACTCTCCTTATTAAACTCTCCTTGTTAAACTCTCCTTGTTAAACTCTCCTTGTTAAACTCTCCTTGTTAAACTCCTTGTTAAACTCTCCTTGTTAAACTCTCCTTGTTAAACTCTACTTGTTAAACTCCTTGTTAAACTCTCCTTGTTAAACTCCTTGTTAAACTCTCCTTGTTAAACTCTCCTTGTTAAACTCTCCTTGTTAAACTCTCCTTGTTAAACTCTCCTTGTTAAACTCTCCTTGTTAAACTCTCCTTGTTAAACTCTCCTCGTTAAACTCTCCTTGTTAAACTCCTTGTTAAACTCTCCTTGTTAAACTCTCCTTGTTAAACTCTCCTTGTTAAACTCTCCTTGTTAAACTCTCCTTGTTAAACTCTCCTTGTTAAACTCTCCTTGTTAAACTCTCCTTATTAAACTCTCCTTGTTAAACTCTCCTTGTTAAACTCTCCTTGTTAAACTCTCCTTGTTAAACTCTCCTTGTTAAACTCTCCTCGTTAAACTCTCCTTGTGAAACTCTACTTGTTAAACTCCTTGTTAAACTCTCCTTGTTAAACTCTCCTTGTTAAACTCTCCTTGTTAAACTCCTTGTTAAACTCTCCTTGTTAAACTCTCCTTGTTAAACTCTCCTTGTTAAACTCTCCTTGTTAAACTCCTTGTTAAACTCTCCTTGTTAAACTCCTTGTTAAACTCTCCTTGTTAAACTCTCCTCGTTAAACTCTCCTTGTTAAACTCCTTGTTAAACTCTCCTTGTTAAACTCCTTGTTAAACTCTCCTTGTTAAACTCTCCTTGTTAAACTCTCCTTGTTAAACTCTCCTTGTTAAACTCTCCTTGTTAAACTTTCCTTGTTAAACTCTCCTTGTTAAACTCTCCTTGTTAAACTCTCCTTGTTAAACTCTCCTTGTTAAACTCTCCTCGTTAAACTCTCCTTGTGAAACTCTACTTGTTAAACTCCTTGTTAAACTCTCCTTGTTAAACTCTCCTTGTTAAACTCTCCTTGTTAAACTCTCCTTGTTAAACTCTCCTCGTTAAACTCTCCTCGTTAAACTCTCCTTGTTAAACTCTCCTTGTTAAACTCTCCTTGTTAAACTCTCCTTGTTAAACTCTCCTTGTTAAACTCTCCTTGTTAAACTCCTTGTTAAACTCTCCTTGTTAAACTCTCCTTGTTAAACTCCTTGTTAAACTCCTTGTTAAACTCTCCTTGTTAAACTCTCCTTGTTAAACTCTCCTTGTTAAACTGTCCTCGTTAAACTCCTTGTTAAACTCCTTGTTAAACTCTCCTTGTTAAACTCTCCTCGTTAAACTCTCCTCGTTAAAATCTCCTCGTTAAACTCTCCTTGTTAAACTCTCCTTGTTAAACTCCTTGTTAAACTCTCCTTGTTAAACTCTCCTTGTTAAACTCTCCTTGTTAAACTCTCCTTGTTAAACTCTCCTTGTTAAACTCTCCTTGTTAAACTCTCCTTGTTAAACTCTCCTTGTTAAACTCCTTGTTAAACTCCTTGTTAAACTCTCCTTGTTAAACTCTCCTTGTTAAACTCCTTGTTAAACTCCTTGTTAAACTCTCCTTGTTAAACTCTCCTTGTTAAACTCTCCTTGTTAAACTCCTTGTTAAACTCTCCTTGTTAAACTCTCCTTGTTAAACTCCTTGTTAAACTCTCCTCGTTAAACTCCTTGTTAAACTCCTTGTTAAACTCTCCTTGTTAAACTCTCCTCGTTAAACTCTCCTCGTTAAAATCTCCTCGTTAAACTCTCCTTGTTAAACTCTCCTTGTTAAACTCTCCTTGTTAAACTCTCCTTGTTAAACTCTCCTTGTTAAACTCTCCTCGTTAAACTCTCCTCGTTAAACTCTCCTCGTTAAACTCTCCTTGTTAAACTCTCCTTGTTAAACTCTCCTTGTTAAACTCTCCTTGTTAAACTCTCCTTGTTAAACTCTCCTTGTTAAACTCCTTGTTAAACTCCTTGTTAAACTCCTTGTTAAACTCTCCTTGTTAAACTCTCCTTGTTAAACTCTCCTTGTTAAACTCTCCTTGTTAAACTCTCCTTGTTAAACTCTCCTTGTTAAACTCTCCTTGTTAAACTCTCCTTGTTAAACTCTCCTTGTTAAACTCTCCTTGTTAAACTCCTTGTTAAACTCTCCTTGTTAAACTCTCCTTGTTAAACTCCTTGTTAAACTCTCCTTGTTAAACTCTCCTTGTTAAACTCCTTGTTAAACTCTCCTTGTTAAACTCTCCTTGTTAAACTCTCCTTGTTAAACTCTCCTTGTTAAACTCTCCTTGTTAAACTCTCCTTGTTAAACTCTCCTTGTTAAACTCTCCTTGTTAAACTCTCCTTGTTAAACTCCTTGTTAAACTCTCCTTGTTAAACTCTCCTTGTTAAACTCCTTGTTAAACTCCTTGTTAAACTCCTTGTTAAACTCTCCTTGTTAAACTCTCCTTGTTAAACTCTCCTTGTTAAACTCTCCTTGTTAAACTCTCCTTGTTAAACTCTCCTTGTTAAACTCTCCTTGTTAAACTCCTTGTTAAACTCCTTGTTAAACTCTCCTTGTTAAACTCCTTGTTAAACTCTCCTTGTTAAACTCTCCTTGTTAAACTCTCCTTGTTAAACTCTCCTTGTTAAACTCTCCTTGTTAAACTCTCCTTGTTAAACTCCTTGTTAAACTCTCCTTGTTAAACTCTCCTTGTTAAACTCTCCTCGTTAAACTCTCCTTGTTAAACTCTCCTTGTTAAACTCTCCTTGTTAAACTCTCCTTGTTAAACTCCTTGTTAAACTCTCCTTGTTAAACTCCTTGTTAAACTCCTTGTTAAACTCTCCTTGTTAAACTCTCCTTGTTAAACTCTCCTTGTTAAACTCTCCTTGTTAAACTCTCCTTGTTAAACTCTCCTTGTTAAACTCTCCTTGTTAAACTCTCCTTGTTAAACTCTCCTTGTTAAACTCTCCTTGTTAAACTCTCCTTGTTAAACTCTCCTTGTTAAACTCTCCTTGTTAAACTCTCCTTGTTAAACTCTCCTTGTTAAACTCTCCTTGTTAAACTCTCCTTGTTAAACTCTCCTTGTTAAACTCTCCTCGTTAAACTCTCCTTGTTAAACTCTCCTTGTTAAACTCTCCTTGTTAAACTCCTTGTTAAACTCTCCTTGTTAAACTCTCCTTGTTAAACTCTCCTTGTTAAACTCTCCTTGTTAAACTCTCCTTGTTAAACTCTCCTTGTTAAACTCTCCTTGTTAAACTCTCCTTGTTAAACTCCTTGTTAAACTCTCCTTGTTAAACTCTCCTTGTTAAACTCTCCTTGTTAAACTCTCCTTGTTAAACTCTCCTCGTTAAACTCTCCTTGTTAAACTCTCATTGTTAAACTCTCCTTGTTAAACTCCTTGTTAAACTCTCCTTGTTAAACTCTCCTTGTTAAACTCTCCTCGTTAAACTCTCCTTGTTAAACTCTCCTTGTTAAACTCTCCTTGTTAAACTCTCCTTGTTAAACTCTCCTTGTTAAACTCTCCTTGTTAAACTCTCCTTGTTAAACTCCTTGTTAAACTCTCCTTGTTAAACTCCTTGTTAAACTCTCCTTGTTAAACTCTCCTTGTTAAACTCTCCTTGTTAAACTCTCCTTGTTAAACTCTCCTTGTTAAACTCTCCTTGTTAAACTCCTTGTTAAACTCTCCTTGTTAAACTCTCCTTGTTAAACTCCTCGTTAAACTCTCCTCGTTAAACTCTCCTCGTTAAACTCTCCTCGTTAAACTCTCCTTGTTAAACTCTCCTTGTTAAACTCTCCTTGTTAAACTCTCCTTGTTAAACTCTCCTCGTTAAACTCTCCTTGTGAAACTCTACTTGTTAAACTCCTTGTTAAACTCTCCTTGTTAAACTCTCCTTGTTAAACTCTCCTTGTTAAACTCTCCTCGTTAAACTCTCCTTGTTAAACTCTCCTTGTTAAACTCTCCTTGTTAAACTCTCCTTGTTAAACTCTCCTCGTTAAACTCTCCTTGTTAAACTCTCCTTGTTAAACTCCTTGTTAAACTCTCCTTGTTAAACTCTCCTTGTTAAACTCTCCTTGTTAAACTCTCCTTGTTAAACTCTCCTTGTTAAACTCTCCTTGTTAAACTCTCCTTGTTAAACTCTCCTTGTTAAACTCTCCTTGTTAAACTCTCCTTGTTAAACTCTCCTTGTTAAACTCTCCTTGTTAAACTCTCCTTGTTAAACTCTCCTTGTTAAACTCTCCTCGTTAAACTCTCCTTGTTAAACTCTCCTTGTTAAACTCTCCTTGTTAAACTCTCCTTGTTAAACTCTCCTTGTTAAACTCTCCTTGTTAAACTCTCCTTGTTAAACTCTCCTTGTTAAACTCTCCTTGTTAAACTCCTTGTTAAACTCTCCTTGTTAAACTCTCCTTGTTAAACTCTCCTTGTTAAACTCTCCTCGTTAAACTCTCCTTGTTAAACTCTCCTTGTTAAACTCCTTGTTAAACTCTCCTTGTTAAACTCTCCTTGTTAAACTCTCCTCGTTAAACTCTCCTCGTTAAACTCTCCTTGTTAAACTCTCCTTGTTAAACTCTCCTTGTTAAACTCTCCTTGTTAAACTCTCCTTGTTAAACTCTCCTTGTTAAACTCTCCTTGTTAAACTCTCCTTGTTAAACTCTCCTTGTTAAACTCTCCTTGTTAAACTCTCCTTGTTAAACTCCTTGTTAAACTCTCCTTGTTAAACTCTCCTTGTTAAACTCTCCTTGTTAAACTCTCCTTGTTAAACTCTCCTTGTTAAACTCTCCTCGTTAAACTCTCCTTGTTAAACTCCTTGTTAAACTCTCCTTGTTAAACTCTCCTTGTTAAACTCTCCTTGTTAAACTCTCCTTGTTAAACTCTCCTTGTTAAACTCTCCTTGTTAAACTCTCCTTGTTAAACTCTCCTCTTTAAACTCTCCTTGTTAAACTCTCCTCGTTAAACTCTCCTTGTTAAACTCCTTGTTAAACTCTCCTTGTTAAACTCTCCTTGTTAAACTCTCCTTGTTAAACTCTCCTTGTTAAACTCTCCTTGTTAAACTCTCCTTGTTAAACTCTCCTTGTTAAACTCTCCTTGTTAAACTCTCCTCTTTAAACTCTCCTTGTTAAACTCTCCTTGTTAAACTCCTTGTTAAACTCTCCTTGTTAAACTCTCCTTGTTAAACTCTCCTTGTTAAACTCTCCTTGTTAAACTCTCCTCGTTAAACTCTCCTTGTTAAACTCTCCTTGTTAAACTCTCCTTGTTAAACTCTCCTTGTTAAACTCCTTGTTAAACTCTCCTTGTTAAACTCTCCTTGTTAAACTCTCCTTGTTAAACTCTCCTTGTTAAACTCTCCTTGTTAAACTCCTTGTTAAACTCTCCTTGTTAAACTCTCCTTGTTAAACTCTCCTTGTTAAACTCTCCTTGTTAAACTCTCCTTGTTAAACTCTCCTCGTTAAACTCTCCTTGTTAAACTCTCCTTGTTAAACTCTCCTTGTTAAACTCCTTGTTAAACTCTCCTTGTTAAACTATCCTTGTTAAACTCTCCTTGTGAAACTCTACTTGTTAAACTCCTTGTTAAACTCTCCTTGTTAAACTCTCCTTGTTAAACTCTCCTTGTTAAACTCTCCTTGTTAAACTCCTTGTTAAACTCTCCTTGTTAAACTATCCTTGTTAAACTCTCCTTGTGAAACTCTACTTGTTAAACTCCTTGTTAAACTCTCCTTGTTAAACTCCTTGTTAAACTCTCCTTGTTAAACTCTCCTTGTTAAACTCCTTGTTAAACTCTCCTTGTTAAACTCTCCTTGTTAAACTCCTTGTTAAACTCTCCTTGTTAAACTCCTTGTTAAACTCTCCTTGTTAAACTCCTTGTTAAACTCTCCTTGTTAAACTCTCCTTGTTAAACTCTCATTGTTAAACTCTCCTTGTTAAACTCTCCTTGTTAAACTCTCCTTGTTAAACTCTCCTTGTTAAACTCTCCTTGTTAAACTCTCATTGTTAAACTCTCCTTGTTAAACTCTCCTTGTTAAACTCTCCTCGTTAAACTCTCCTTGTGAAACTCTACTTGTTAAACTCCTTGTTAAACTCTCCTTGTTAAACTCTCCTTGTTAAACTCCTTGTTAAACTCTCCTTGTTAAACTCTCCTTGTTAAACTCTCCTTGTTAAACTCTCCTTGTTAAACTCCTTGTTAAACTCTCCTTGTTAAACTCTCCTCGTTAAACTCTCCTTGTTAAACTCTCATTGTTAAACTCTCCTTGTTAAACTCTCCTCGTTAAACTCTCCTTGTTAAACTCTCCTTGTTAAACTCTCCTTGTTAAACTCTCCTTGTTAAACTCTCCTTGTTAAACTCCTTGTTAAACTCTCCTTGTTAAACTCTCCTTGTTAAACTCTCCTTGTTAAACTCTCCTTGTTAAACTCTCCTTGTTAAACTCTCCTTGTTAAACTCCTTGTTAAACTCTCCTTGTTAAACTCTCCTTGTTAAACTCTCCTTGTTAAACTCTCCTTGTTAAACTCCTCGTTAAACTCCTTGTTAAACTCTCCTTGTTAAACTCTCCTTGTTAAACTCCTTGTTAAACTCCTTGTTAAACTCTCCTTGTTAAACTCTCCTTGTTAAACTCTCCTTGTTAAACTCTCCTTGTTAAACTGTCCTCGTTAAACTCCTTGTTAAACTCCTTGTTAAACTCTCCTTGTTAAACTCTCCTCGTTAAACTCTCCTCGTTAAAATCTCCTCGTTAAACTCTCCTTGTTAAACTCTCCTCGTTAAACTCTCCTTGTTAAACTCTCATTGTTAAACTCTCCTTGTTAAACTCTCCTTGTTAAACTCTCCTTGTTAAACTCTCCTTGTTAAACTCTCCTTGTTAAACTCTCCTTGTTAAACTCCTTGTTAAACTCTCCTTGTTAAACTCCTCGTTAAACTCTCCTTGTTAAACTCTCCTTGTTAAACTCTCCTTGTTAAACTCTCCTCGTTAAACTCTTCTCGTTAAACTCTCCTCGTTAAACTCTCCTTGTTAAACTCTCCTTGTTAAACTCCTTGTTAAACTCCTTGTTAAACTCTCCTTGTTAAACTCTCCTTGTTAAACTCTCCTTGTTAAACTCCTTGTTAAACTCTCCTTGTTAAACTCCTTGTTAAACTCCTTGTTAAACTCTCCTTGTTAAACTCTCCTCGTTAAACTCCTTGTTAAACTCTCCTTGTTAAACTCTCCTTGTTAAACTCTCCTTGTTAAACTCTCCTTGTTAAACTCTCCTCGTTAAACTCTCCTTGTTAAACTCTCCTTGTTAAACTCTCCTTGTTAAACTCTCCTTGTTAAACTCTCCTCGTTAAACTCTCCTTGTTAAACTCTCATTGTTAAACTCTCCTTGTTAAACTCTCCTTGTTAAACTCCTTGTTAAACTCTCCTTGTTAAACTCTCCTTGTTAAACTCTCCTTGTTAAACTCCTTGTTAAACTCTCCTTGTTAAACTCTCCTTGTTAAACTCTCCTTGTTAAACTCTCCTCGTTAAACTCTCCTTGTTAAACTCTCCTTGTTAAACTCTCCTTGTTAAACTCTCCTTGTTAAACTCTCCTTGTTAAACTCTCCTTGTTAAACTCCTTGTTAAACTCTCCTTGTTAAACTCTCCTTGTTAAACTCTCCTTGTTAAACTCTCCTTGTTAAACTCTCCTTGTTAAACTCTCCTTGTTAAACTCTCCTCGTTAAACTCTCCTTGTTAAACTCTCCTCGTTAAACTCTCCTTGTTAAACTCTCCTTGTTAAACTCTCCTTGTTAAACTCTCCTTGTTAAACTCTCCTTGTTAAACTCTCCTTGTTAAACTCTCCTTGTTAAACTCCTCGTTAAACTCTCCTTGTTAAACTCTCCTTGTTAAACTCCTTGTTAAACTCTCCTTGTTAAACTCTCCTTGTTAAACTCTCCTTGTTAAACTCTCCTTGTTAAACTCTCCTTGTTAAACTCTCCTTGTTAAACTCTCCTTGTTAAACTCCTTGTTAAACTCTCCTTGTTAAACTCTCCTTGTTAAACTCTCCTTGTTAAACTCTCCTTGTTAAACTCTCCTTGTTAAACTCTCCTTGTTAAACTCCTTGTTAAACTCTCCTTGTTAAACTCCTTGTTAAACTCTCCTTGTTAAACTCTCCTCGTTAAACTCTCCTCGTTAAACTCTCCTCGTTAAACTCTCCTTGTTAAACTCTCCTTGTTAAACTCTCCTTGTTAAACCTCCTTGTTAAACTCTCCTTGTTAAACTCCTTGTTAAACTCTCCTTGTTAAACTCTCCTTGTTAAACTCTCCTTGTTAAACTCTCCTTGTTAAACTCTCCTTGTTAAACTCTCCTTGTTAAACTCCTTGTTAAACTCTCCTTGTTAAACTCTCCTTGTTAAACTCTCCTTGTTAAACTCTCCTTGTTAAACTCCTTGTTAAACTCTCCTTGTTAAACTCTCCTTGTTAAACTCTCCTTGTTAAACTCCTTGTTAAACTCTCCTTGTTAAACTCTCCTTGTTAAACTCTCCTTGTTAAACTCCTTGTTAAACTCTCCTTGTTAAACTCTCCTTGTTAAACTCTCCTTGTTAAACTCCTTGTTAAACTCTCCTTGTTAAACTCTCCTTGTTAAACTCTCCTTGTTAAACTCTCCTTGTTAAACTCTCCTTGTTAAACTCTCCTTGTTAAACTCTCCTTGTTAAACTCCTTGTTAAACTCTCCTTGTTAAACTCTCCTTGTTAAACTCTCCTTGTTAAACTCCTTGTTAAACTCCTTGTTAAACTCTCCTTGTTAAACTCTCCTTGTTAAACTCTCCTTGTTAAACTCTCCTTGTTAAACTCTCCTTGTTAAACTCTCCTTGTTAAACTCTCCTTGTTAAACTCCTTGTTAAACTCTCCTTGTTAAACTCTCCTTGTTAAACTCACCTTGTTAAACTCTCCTTGTTAAACTCTCCTTGTTAAACTCTCCTTGTTAAACTCTCCTTGTTAAACTCTCCTTGTTAAACTCCTTGTTAAACTCCTTGTTAAACTCCTCGTTAAACTCTCCTCGTTAAACTCTCCTTGTTAAACTCTCCTTGTTAAACTCTCCTTGTTAAACTCCTTGTTAAACTCTCCTTGTTAAACTCTCCTTGTTAAACTCTCCGTGTTAAACTCTCCTTGTTAAACTCTCCTTGTTAAACTCTCCTTGTTAAACTCTCCTTGTTAAACTCTCCTTGTTAAACTCTCCTTGTTAAACTCTCCTTGTTAAACTCTCCTTGTTAAACTCTCCTTGTTAAACTCTCCTTGTTAAACTCTCCTTGTTAAACTCTCCTTGTTAAACTCTCCTTGTTAAACTCCTTGTTAAACTCTCCTTGTTAAACTCTCCTTGTTAAACTCTCCTTGTTAAACTCTCCTTGTTAAACTCTCCTTGTTAAACTCTCCTTGTTAAACTCTCCTTGTTAAACTCCTTGTTAAACTCTCCTTGTTAAACTCTCCTTGTTAAACTCTCCGTGTTAAACTCTCCTTGTTAAACTCTCCTTGTTAAACTCCTTGTTAAACTCTCCTTGTTAAACTCTCCTTGTTAAATTCTCCTTGTTAAACTCCTTGTTAAACTCTCCTTGTTAAACTCTCCTTGTTAAACTCTCCTTGTTAAACTCTCCTTGTTAAACTCTCCTTGTTAAACTCTCCTTGTTAAACTCTCCTTGTTAAACTCTCCTTGTTAAACTCCTTGTTAAACTCTCCTTGTTAAACTCTCCTTGTTAAACTCTCCTTGTTAAACTCTCCTTGTTAAACTCTCCTTGTTAAACTCCTTGTTAAACTCTCCTTGTTAAACTCTCCTTGTTAAATTCTCCTTGTTAAACTCCTTGTTAAACTCTCCTTGTTAAACTCTCCTTGTTAAACTCTCCTTGTTAAACTCTCCTTGTTAAACTCTCCTTGTTAAACTCTCCTTGTTAAACTCTCCTTGTTAAACTCTCCTTGTTAAACTCTCATTGTTAAACTCTCCTTGTTAAACTCTCCTCGTTAAACTCTCCTTGTTAAACTCTCCTTGTTAAACTCTCCTTGTTAAACTCTCCTTGTTAAACTCTCCTTGTTAAACTCCTTGTTAAACTCTCCTTGTTAAACTCTCCTTGTTAAACTCCTTGTTAAACTCCTTGTTAAACTCTCCTTGTTAAACTCTCCTTGTTAAACTCTCCTTGTTAAACTCTCCTTGTTAAACTCCTTGTTAAACTCTCCTTGTTAAACTCTCCTCGTTAAACTCTCCTCATTAAACTCTCCTCGTTAAACTCTCCTTGTTAAACTCTCCTTGTTAAACTCTCCTTGTTAAACTCTCCTTGTTAAACTCTCCTTGTTAAACTCTCCTTGTTAAACTCTCCTTGTTAAACTCTCCTTGTTAAACTCTCCTTGTTAAACTCTCCTTGTTAAACTCTCCTCGTTAAACTCTCCTCGTTAAACTCTCCTTGTTAAACTCTCCTTGTTAAACTCTCCTTGTTAAACTCTCCTTGTTAAACTCTCCTTGTTAAACTCTCCTTGTTAAACTCTCCTTGTTAAACTCTCCTTGTTAAACTCTCCTTGTTAAACTCTCCTTGTTAAACTCCTTGTTAAACTCTCCTTGTTAAACTCCTTGTTAAACTCTCCTTGTTAAACTCTCCTTGTTAAACTCCTTGTTAAACTCTCCTCGTTAAACTCTCCTTGTTAAACTCCTTGTTAAACTCTCCTTGTTAAACTCTCCTCGTTAAACTCTCCTTGTTAAACTCTCCTTGTTAAACTCTCCTTGTTAAACTCTCCTTGTTAAACTCTCCTCGTTAAACTCTCCTCGTTAAACTCTCCTTGTTAAACTCTCCTTGTTAAACTCTCCTTGTTAAACTCTCCTTGTTAAACTCTCCTTGTTAAACTCTCCTCGTTAAACTCTCCTTGTTAAACTCTCCTTGTTAAACTCTCCTTGTTAAACTCTCCTTGTTAAACTCCTTGTTAAACTCTCCTCGTTAAACTCCTTGTTAAACTCCTTGTTAAACTCTCCTCGTTAAACTCTCCTCGTTAAACTCTCCTCGTTAAACTCCCTGTTAGACTCTCCTTGTTAAACTCTCCTTGTTAAACTCTCCTCGTTAAACTCTCCTTGTTAAACTCCTTGTTAAACTCTCCTTGTTAAACTCTCCTTGTTAAACTCTCCTTGTTAAACTCCTTGTTAAACTCTCCTTGTTAAACTCCTTGTTAAACTCTCCTTGTTAAACTCTCCTTGTTAAACTCTCCTCGTTAAACTCTCCTTGTTAAACTCTCCTTGTTAAACTCTCCTTGTTAAACTCCTTGTTAAACTCTCCTTGTTAAACTCCTTGTTAAACTCCTTGTTAAACTCTCCTTGTTAAACTCCTTGTTAAACTCCTTGTTAAACTCTCCTTGTTAAACTCTCCTTGTTAAACTCTCCTTGTTAAACTCCTTGTTAAACTCTCCTTGTTAAACTCCTTGTTAAACTCCTTGTTAAACTCTCCTTGTTAAACTCTCCTTGTTAAACTCCTTGTTAAACTCTCCTTGTTAAACTCTCCTTGTTAAACTCCTTGTTAAACTCCTTGTTAAACTCTCCTTGTTAAACTCTCCTTGTTAAACTCTCCTTGTTAAACTCCTTGTTAAACTCCTTGTTAAACTCTCCTTGTTAAACTCTCCTTGTTAAACTCTCCTTGTTAAACTCCTTGTTAAACTCCTTGTTAAACTCTCCTTGTTAAACTCCTTGTTAAACTCTCCTTGTTAAACTCTCCTTGTTAAACTCCTTGTTAAACTCTCCTTGTTAAACTCTCCTTGTTAAACTCCTTGTTAAACTCTCCTTGTTAAACTCTCCTTGTTAAACTCTCCTTGTTAAACTATCCTTGTTAAACTCTCCTTGTTAAACTCTCCTTGTTAAACTCTCCTTGTTAAACTCTCCTTGTTAAACTCTCCTTGTTAAACTCTCCTTGTTAAACTCTCCTTGTTAAACTCTCCTTGTTAAACTCTCCTTGTTAAACTCTCCTTGTTAAACTCTCCTTGTTAAACTCTCCTTGTTAAACTCTCCTCGTTAAAATCTCCTCGTTAAACTCTCCTCGTTAAACTCTCCTTGTTAAACTCTCCTTGTTAAACTCCTTGTTAAACTCTCCTTGTTAAACTCTCCTCGTTAAACTCTCCTTGTTAAACTCTCCTTGTTAAACTCTCCTTGTTAAACTCTCCTTGTTAAACTCCTTGTTAAACTCTCCTTGTTAAACTCTCCTCGTTAAACTCTCCTTGTTAAACTCTCCTTGTTAAACTCTCCTTGTTAAACTCTCCTTGTTAAACTCCTTGTTAAACTCCTTGTTAAACTCTCCTTGTTAAACTCTCCTTGTTAAACTCTCCTTGTTAAACTCTCCTTGTTAAACTCTCCTTGTTAAACTCTCCTTGTTAAACTCTCCTCGTTAAACTCCTTGTTAAACTCCTTGTTAAACTCTCCTTGTTAAACTCTCCTTGTTAAACTCCTTGTTAGACTCTCCTCGTTAAACTCTCCTTGTTAAACTCTCCTTGTTAAACTCTCCTTGTTAAACTCCTTGTTAAACTCCTTGTTAAACTCTCCTCGTTAAACTCTCCTTGTTAAACTCCTTGTTAAACTCTCCTTGTTAAACTCTCCTCGTTAAACTCTCCTTGTTAAACTCTCCTTGTTAAACTCTCCTTGTTAAACTCTCCTTGTTAAACTCCTTGTTAAACTCCTTGTTAAACTCTCCTTGTTAAACTCTCCTCGTTAAACTCCTTGTTAAACTCCTTGTTAAACTCTCCTTGTTAAACTCTCCTTGTTAAACTCCTTGTTAAACTCTCCTTGTTAAACTCTCCTTGTTAAACTCTCCTTGTTAAACTCTCCTTGTTAAACTCTCCTTGTTAAACTCTCCTTGTTAAACTCTCCTTGTTAAACTCTCCTCGTTAAACTCTCCTTGTTAAACTCTCCTTGTTAAACTCTCCTTGTTAAACTCTCCTTGTTAAACTCCTTGTTAAACTCCTTGTTAAACTCTCCTTGTTAAACTCTCCTTGTTAAACTCTCCTTGTTAAACTCTCCTTGTTAAACTCTCCTTGTTAAACTCTCCTTGTTAAACTCTCCTTGTTAAACTCCTTGTTAAACTCCTTGTTAAACTCTCCTTGTTAAACTCCTTGTTAAACTCTCCTTGTTAAACTCTCCTTGTTAAACTCTCCTCGTTAAACTCTCCTTGTTAAACTCTCCTTGTTAAACTCTCCTCGTTAATCGCTCTTTGTTACTCTCTCCATTGTGCAACGTATTTTGTAGATTTCCTATTATTACAATAATACCCAAGAGATAGTACTACAATTTCTGCATATTACATAAATGGAGCATCGTATATTATCAGGAAATTCGACATTATTTTTTCATTATTTACATTAGTTTAATATAACTCTAGCTCTTACGTCTGTAGTTATGCAATGCATGTTATTGTCATATAACAGTAAATCAATTAAACTATTACTTAATACGAGTAACATAGATATGATATTATGTAAATATTTTATCAATATATTTGGCTAAATCTCTATTGTAAATTATCTTAAAAGGTATGATATATTTTAAGAACTGTATATAAAAAATACTGTATAGTGTAAAGTGTATAGTGTAAAGTGTATAGTGTAAAAGGTATAGTGTAAAGTGTATAGTGTAAAGTGTATAGTGTAAAGTGTATAGTGTAAAGTGTATAGTGTAAAGTGTATAGTGTAAAGTGTATAGTGTAAAGTGTATAGTGTAAAGTGTATAGTGTAAAGTGTATAGTGTAAAGTGTATAGTGTAAAGTGTATAGTGTAAAGTGTATAGTGTAAAGTGTATAGTGTAAAGTGTATAGTGTAAAGTGTATAGTGTAAAGTGTATAGTGTAAAGTGTATAGTGTAAAGTGTATAGTGTAAAGTGTATAGTGTAAAGTGTATAGTGTAAAGTGTATAGTGTAAAGTGTATAGTGTAAAGTGTATAGTGTAAAGTGTATAGTGTAAAGTGTATAGTGTAAAGTGTATAGTGTAAAGTGTATAGTGTAAAGTGTATAGTGTAAAGTGTATAGTGTAAAGTGTATAGTGTAAAGTGTATAGTGTAAAGTGTATAGTGTAAAGTGTATAGTGTAAAGTGTATAGTGTAAAGTGTATAGTGTAAAGTGTATAGTGTAAAGTGTATAGTGTAAAGTGTATAGTGTAAAGTGTATAGTGTAAAGTGTATAGTGTAAAGTGTATAGTGTAAAGTGTATAGTGTAAAGTGTATAGTGTAAAGTGTATAGTGTAAAGTGTATAGTGTAAAGTGTATAGTGTAAAGTGTATAGTGTAAAGTGTATAGTGTAAAGTGTATAGTGTAAAGTGTATAGTGTAAAGTGTATAGTGTAAAGTGTATAGTGTAAAGTGTATAGTGTAAAGTGTATAGTGTAAAGTGTATAGTGTAAAGTGTATAGTGTAAAGTGTATAGTGTAAAGTGTATAGTGTAAAGTGTATAGTGTAAAGTGTATAGTGTAAAGTGTATAGTGTAAAGTGTATAGTGTAAAGTGTATAGTGTAAAGTGTATAGTGTAAAGTGTATAGTGTAAAGTGTATAGTGTAAAGTGTATAGTGTAAAGTGTATAGTGTAAAGTGTATAGTGTAAAGTGTATAGTGTAAAGTGTATAGTGTAAAGTGTATAGTGTAAAGTGTATAGTGTAAAGTGTATAGTGTAAAGTGTATAGTGTAAAGTGTATAGTGTAAAGTGTATAGTGTAAAGTGTATAGTGTAAAGTGTATAGTGTAAAGTGTATAGTGTAAAGTGTATAGTGTAAAGTGTATAGTGTAAAGTGTATAGTGTAAAGTGTATAGTGTAAAGTGTATAGTGTAAAGTGTATAGTGTAAAGTGTATAGTGTAAAGTGTATAGTGTAAAGTGTATAGTGTAAAGTGTATAGTGTAAAGTGTATAGTGTAAAGTGTATAGTGTAAAGTGTATAGTGTAAAGTGTATAGTGTAAAGTGTATAGTGTAAAGTGTATAGTGTAAAGTGTATAGTGTAAAGTGTATAGTGTAAAGTGTATAGTGTAAAGTGTATAGTGTAAAGTGTATAGTGTAAAGTGTATAGTGTAAAGTGTATAGTGTAAAGTGTATAGTGTAAAGTGTATAGTGTAAAGTGTATAGTGTAAAGTGTATAGTGTAAAGTGTATAGTGTAAAGTGTATAGTGTAAAGTGTATAGTGTAAAGTGTATAGTGTAAAGTGTATAGTGTAAAGTGTATAGTGTAAAGTGTATAGTGTAAAGTGTATAGTGTAAAGTGTATAGTGTAAAGTGTATAGTGTAAAGTGTATAGTGTAAAGTGTATAGTGTAAAGTGTATAGTGTAAAGTGTATAGTGTAAAGTGTATAGTGTAAAGTGTATAGTGTAAAATGTATAGTGTAAAGTGTATAGTGTAAAGTGTATAGTGTAAAGTGTATAGTGTAAAGTGTATAGTGTAAAGTGTATAGTGTAAAGTGTATAGTTTAAAGTGTATAGTGTAAAGTGTATAGTGTAAAGTGTATAGTGTAAAGTGTATAGTGTAAAGTGTATAGTGTAAAGTGTATAGTGTAAAGTGTATAGTGTAAAGTGTATAGTGTAAAGTGTATAGTGTATTGTGTAAAGTGTAAAGTTTGTAGTGAAAAGTGTATAGTGTAACGTATATACTGTACACTCTATAGTGTATAGTGTAGAGTGTATAAAGTACACAGTTTATTGTATATTATATACCTATATATACACAATATACGATGTATTGTGTACAACATACATTGTATATAATATTATCTAGTAACATAATTTGAGTCGTATTACGTAACTTGGTTTACTAGATAACAGCCGGTGTATTGTATTGTATTGTATTGTATTAAGTAAATATTGGTTTTTAGATCAAATCTACCAATGCTATTCACCTCATATTTCTGTGATGCTTTCTTATATAATATAATGAATACTTATATAATATAAGACACTATTATGCAACTTACAATAATAGCATGTGAGCTAATTCTACTTTAGTATCCTAATTGTACTCATATTTCGAATTCATTATTTTAGGTACAGTTACTCAGAATGTAATTCAAGTTATCTCAAATGTTGTATAGCATAATTTTATTTATATTATTTTGTATTGTTATATTTTATGTATAGCAAATCAAAAGATTTTACAAAACTCATGCATCATTGTGTTGGCTGGGTTTTCATTTATCAATTATAGTGGCTCTTACAATAGATGAATATATAGGTAGACCAAAGAAGTATATTTACCAAAATAGGCATAGGAAAATTAAATAACAATTTATGAAAACTTACTTTATAAAATATATATTTTAATTATTAAAATTAAATATGATTTATATTATATATGTCATAATATATATTATATTTTGTTATCACGAGTAATGATATCACTTTATTTATAAACATAAGTTATTGTTCAGATCTATATATAGAAGTTCGGGTCTATATATAGATATATATCTGAACAACTGATTATATAACTGTAAGAATTTCGTAACCACTATTATGAAACATGTCAGTGTTGCTAGTATAGCGTATTGCTTAGGGCTTTAATCTAAAGACAAAACCTATACGTGTCCATGTATTATGCAATACTGGGTTTTCAATTCCATTGTAATTCTGATATTTTCGTGACTTTTACTAATGAAGTCGGTTTTGAATGCCAATAAATGAATAACATGTTTACTATGTTCATTAACGGTGTTTTGATCTCGGATCTCTTTACTAAATACTATTTATATAGAGGTATTTGATATGATATAATAACAACTATAAACAATGCACCATAAGTTTAAATGTCACTCTTTGTAAACAAGTCTGTGTAAATATAATAATTAAAATTTTTATGAGTTATACTATATATCATGAGCACTTAAGATATTTTATTCGGGTATAGTCATTATCATCTAGGTATTGTTAAAAATTTGTAATTAATGATATAGTACAAATTGTTCGTTGGTAATTTATATTTAATTATTCCATCTATTATCTCAAATTAGATGAAACGTGAATTACTATTAATTGCATATATATATATATATATATATATATATATATATATATATATCACGTATACCGTTAATATCTCCAGGCACTAGTTAGAAGAACAATAGGATACTTATGTGCCGGAAGATTTGGTATTTCTTCCAATGAAATGGAAGACCTCTTATCCCTAGACGAGGCGGTTATGGATGAAGTTATGTTAAACTATAAGGTTACTCGGGTTACTGGGGTTTACTAGGGGTTATATGTGGTTAATAGGAGATACTAGTGGCTACTGTAGGTCACTCAAGGTCACTGTACAATTGTATGATATGAGAAGGTAGGAGTTTAAATAGTCACTTAAAGTGGATTGACTATCAATCCTTTATATACCTAAAATACACCCATAATACACCTAAACCACGCCCTTTATACACCTTAACCACACCCTTTATATACCTAAACCACATCCATAATACATCTAAACCACACTCATAATACACATAATCTATACTCTTTATATACTTAAACCACACCCATAATACACCTAAACTACACCCATAATACACCTAAACCACACCTATAATACACATAACCATCAACCATCACATTCCTATAATACGCCTATAACATAATAAAACTACACCCATAATTCTCCTAAACCTCACCCACCATATTTGTAAACTACACTTTGATACTCCTAAGCCACTCCCATCATTTTCCTAATCCACTCCCATAATTTTTCTAAGCCACTCCCATCATTTACCTAAGCCACTCCCATCATTTACCTAAGCCACTCCCATCATTTGCCTAAGCCACTCCCATCATTTTCCTAAGCCACTCCCATCATTTTCCTAAGCCACTCCCATCATTTACCTAAGCCACTCCCATTATTTACCTAAGCCACTCCCATCATTTTCCTAATCCACTCACATCATTTACCTAAGCCACTCCCATCATTTTCCTAAACCACTCCCATCATTTTCCTAAGCCACTCCCATTATGTTTCCAAGCCACACTCACTATAACTCTATATTAACTACTCTATATAACTTTATATCACTTTATTCAATACATTTATACATAGTCTAAAGGCTACCTCATATGATATAATTAATCCAAACTATATTCTTAATCCTATTATTATAATCTTAACATATGCCGCTCGCTACTGTTAACCCTTTATCTATCCTTGACCATTATCTCGTAGCCGTCGCTTAGGAGATTACCCCCGTTGTTATGGTTACGATTACGGCATGACCTTTCACCTTACTTGACCGATTACGATTTCACGATGAGATGGAGTTACGAAGACATACGTAGAGCTGCCGAGGATAGATATATGAAGGCAAGAGATAAGGTAACTTGACGAGGACTAGATAATGTATGCTAAAACTAGATAATCTAATACTAAAACTAGATAATTTAATACTAAAACTAGATAATTTAATGCTAAAACTAGATAATCTAATACTAAAACTAGATAATTTAATGATAAAACTAGATAATTTAATGCTAAAACTAGATAATCTAATACTAAAACTAGATAATCTAATACTAAAACTAGATAATTTAATGCTAAAACTAGATAATCTAATACTAAAACTAGATAATCTAATACTAAAACTAGATAATCGAATACTAAAACTAGATAATCTAATACTAAGACTAGATAATTTAATGCTAAGACTAGATAATCTAATACTAAAACTAGATAATCTAATACTAAAACTAGATAATTTAATACTAAAACTAGATAATTTAATGCTAAAACTAGATAATTTAATACTAAAACTAGGTAATTTAATGCTAAAACTAGATAATCTAATACTAAAACTAGATAATTTAATGATAAAACTAGATAATTTAATGCTAAAACTAGATAATCTAATACTAAAACTAGATAATCTAATACTAAAACTAGATAATTTAATACTAAAACTAGATAATCTAATACTAAAACTAGATAATTTAATACTAAAACTAGATAATTTAATGCTAAAACTAGATAATCTAATACTAAAACTAGATAATTTAATGATAAAACTAGATAATTTAATGCTAAAACTAGATAATCTAATACTAAAACTAGATAATCTAATACTAAAACTAGATAATTTAATGCTAAAACTAGATAATCTAATACTAAAACTAGATAATCTAATACTAAAACTAGATAATCGAATACTAAAACTAGATAATCTAATACTAAGACTAGATAATTTAATGCTAAGACTAGATAATCTAATACTAAAACTAGATAATCTAATAGTAAAACTAGATAATCGAATACTAAAACTAGATAATTTAATGCTAAGACTAGATAATCTAATACTAAAACTAGATAATCTAATACTAAAACTAGATAATCGAATACTAAAACTAGATAATCTAATACTAAAACTAGATAATTTAATGCTAAGACTAGATAATTTAATGCTAAAACTAGATAATCGAATACTAAAACTAGATAATCTAATACTAAGACTAGATAATTTAATGATAAGACTAGATAATTTAATGCTAAGACTAGATAATCTAATACTAAAACTAGATAATTTAATGCTAAGACTAGATAATTTAATGCTAAGACTAGATAATTTAATACTAAAACTAGATAATCGAATACTAAAACTAGATAATTTAATGATAAGACTAGATAATTTAATGCTAAGACTATATAATTTAATGCTAAGACTAGACAATTTAATAATAAGACTAGATAATTTAATGATATGACCACATCTATACAAATAATAGAGTTTGGTAATATATAACCCTTAAGTTATTATATAACCCATTAAGTTATATATATGAATACTACCTAATATACTAATAATGGATATTAATACATAACACACTAATAATAAATAGTACTACATTATACACTAATAATATATATTACTACCTTATATACTAATAATGGACATTACTACATAATATAATAATAATAAATATTAATACATACTATAATAATATATATTGCTACCTAGTATACAACAAATAGATATTACTACCTAATATCGTAATAAGTTAATAAGTAATAGGTTAAGTTCATGTTCGCATTTTTAAATTTTTTAAATAATTATAATATTTAACAATTTAGTTTATTTTGGTATTTTAAAAAGTTTACTCTCAAATATATTAGTGATTATTTATGTAAATTGTATTGTCATTTGAATAAATTAGTTTAATTAAATTTAATGTTTAGTTAGTAAACGATTTTAATGATACTTTTTTTTAGATGAAAACTTAAAATGTATTGTTTATATATACATTAAAAGGTCACAGATTAAATTTACTTTTTCTTTTATTTATTATTTATAAACTACATTTGGTGCATTTTTAATTATTTCAAAGTTTTATTTTCAATTTCAATTTACAATAGACTTCTACTAAGAATTTTAGATGAGTACATACATAAATAATTAATTATAAAGATGATTATTATATTGTATTTATTGTTAGTAGTAATATGAATAAGTATTTTATTTATCAATATTTTCTTAGAAAAATATTAAATTTTAATATTCAAAATTTACTACATTTAATAGTATTATTTATTCAAATATTATACCTATTATTTATAGTTAATTTAAATTTGTATAACAATATGTTAATGATAAATGTATCATTCTAATGATACATTTATAATTGTTTAACGTAAAATTGTAATTGTTGTGATTTTGAATAGGAAAAACTTTTTTGAACAGAATACTGAAAAAAATATATATTACATTTCTTAATTGTTCATCAACTATATTTAGGAAAAAATAAAAGATTGATTATGTTTATGATGTATCTTATGATGATGAAAAAGGATGAATCTCCGATTCAATAATATTGGTCTAAGAATAATACAACAACCTCGTGAACAGCTCCCCTTTTATCATCATCACGGATTAATTGTAAATATTAAATTTATCTTAGACATAGATAAGTGTCATTTGATTATATATATGGTACTTGACTAGTATTTACTATGATATTTAATATGAAATTATATATGAGTATACTGATATAAAAATTGTTATACATAATATCATTTATTTTTTTCTATAATTTCTCTTTTTTAATTTTTAAAGAATGAAATTATAAATGTGATTTTCTAAGTATTATGAAAATGTAGACACAAATTCTATTACCTTTTAGTTTATAGTTTTCAAAAAATTAATTCACATATCATTATTATAAAAATAACTCAAATATTGTGTTTAAAATTTCTAGAATTGTATTTAGATTATTGTATAACTTATATAAACATATAACAATATTTAATTTTTATGTGAAATATTTTTGATCTTATTATAGTTTTACGAAATTTTAAATACAATTTTAGTAAACTATTGTTTCTTTATTACATTGTAATTGATATAGTAGACATTCCATACATATTAAATGAGGAGTAGTAATTAACATAAGATTACAATCCTTATTCTTTATATTTGATAATTCATCCCTTAACATGGCCTTAACGAGTTCATAAATTATAAACTAATAATTTAATTAGTTAATAAGTTATAATCTAATAATTTAATTAGTTAATAATTTAATAAGTGTATCGTTGGTTTTGCAAAATTTTGTGAAAAAAATCATTATTAAAATGTAGAAAGTATAAATTAATCCTGAATAATTGGAATTAGTATTACCATTCTCTCGCTAAGTAATGTATATTTACTCGTACAGGCTCCTTCGTACCATAAGAGTATTGCAGAGTACTTCTCTGGCAAATGGACTACGAAGGATAAACCAATATCTTCCCAAGAAGAATCACCTTGTAAACCTCGCTTTGTAATGCACCAACCTCTCTACTGGTCTACTGAAGAAGTAGAAGCAGACGGTAATGGTGGTGCTGGGGTATGTGGAGCTAGTGGTGCTAGAGCATTAGAATGTTTCAACACGCGAAGACTAGATGAATTACCTTACGCCTACATCAAAGCGTTAGACTACGGTACTATTTCTTACTCTTTGACCCCGTGACCTCTATGGCCCTCGTGCCCAACACAGTTTCTTCCTTCATACAGTGAGTTGAACTCGGCATTGAAACGAGATTGCCTCTGCAACTACGAATTTGTATTAACGAAACTAAAGTGCTGTTCTTTGAACACAAGTGAAGAATTGAAGACAGATTTCGAAATGGCTTTACGAGCATCTCCTGGTGACCAGGATATCAAACTCATTGCCGATACTCTGAATATCAGTAATCATGTTATCAGAGATCACTGTAATCAGCTGTCATCTCAGGTAAATGGGCGTGGCTTAGCAAGTATGTGGCATAGAGTTAATAGTTCTGGTTTATATATTATAAAATATTATGCTATGTAATGTATTTTGTAATCTTAACAAGGTATAGCGTACGATGTTCTCATTACAGTGAATAATCTATTTATGATCAAATGTTTCACTAGATAATAGGCAGACTGCATGACATTATCAGAGATGATGTCATCAAATCTGCAGGAGATAAAATCAAGTTCCCTTTCTCAAAGCTTTTCCTCGCTGGAGCATATAAGTTAGATTTACAACATTTCCTAAACACATACTACTTCAAAAACTCTACATCAGTCATTTTTCTCAGTAATGTTGTATCTATATATATTTATCTAATTAAAATTATATATATTTAATAGATTTTAATAAATACCCAATAAGATATATTATCATTACTTTTAATTACATGTTGAAATATGAATTAATGCAGAAAATTTGTATATAGAAAAATTAAATTAATAAATGCTTTTTATTTATTACTGTTCTCTATTATTTTATTGAAATGCTAAATAAAATACAGTTTAATTGAATTAAATGTTATATTTAACTTAATTATGTTTATTAAATATATCCAGACTATAGTTTATATGTCCTAGATTATAGATAAGCTAACATTAAGAACAAATAATCTACATTTAGCTTACAATTAATCCCATTAATCTTACATATAACTTATTTCTCTTATATGTTATCTGAAATAATTACATATAAGTATAAAATCTAAAATTACATATATGTGTGTATGATATATATATATATATATATATATATATATATGTGTGTGTGTAGGTGTATATATATATATATATATATATATATATTTATATATTCCACTAACCTAATATAAGGTAAATATGAAAGGGTGTGTAAATTAACAACATATCTCTAATTATATTTGATATTCCTATAGATAGATGGCAATGTAGGTGGATATCCACGCATATCCCCACGAATATCTCTATACCTAACCCGCCCATTTATATCTAGCATGATCCCTAACCACATCCATAACTCCACTTCTGACCTATATGAACCCTCTATAACCTCACTCTAGAGATAGCAATTACACCCTAGTATCATCTTCTACTTGTCTCACGCCACCAGGAGATTGTATCGCAGATTATCTCTCCGGACACCAGGTTATTTATTTATTAAGTTAAATCTTTTAATTAGAAATTCGATGATTTAAGATCAATTATGATCATTTTTAGGGTAATAATATAAATTATAATCTAAATTTATTAAAGATGATCGAAGATAGTTTGAAAAGATTTGAGATTATCTAAACAAATGGAAGATGATCTAAAATGATCTAAAAAAAATTTAAAAGATTAAATATAATCTAAAATTATCTAAAATTATTTTAAATGATTCTTTGACAGGAATCAGTTGTAGCTATTACGATGACTGCTGACTCCACAAAAGCTGTTACTGCTTCAAGGGATAATACCCTCAAGGTCACCTGGTTATGTAACAATACTGGGTTATAGTCATAATCAATAAATATCTTAAGAGCTTGTATGAAGTAAATAAGATAAATACTGCTCATAATGAATTCATTATAAGTTAACTTATGTCAAGCAAGACAATAATAAAGAAACGTGTGACTATACCAATTGTATCCGTCACGCTTGAGTAGGTATGGGAGCTATGTAATGGCAGAGTGTCTGCTACGGTGACAGGAGTTGGTCGAGATGTATTGCAATTACATTTCTTACCTCAAGACGATGGCGTTTGCTTTACTTCAGAACGTACAAGAATAAGAGTTTGGTCTCTGACCTTTAACTCTTGCATGAGGGTCATCGACTCCTATTCCGACCCAGCTACTATCTGTCTTGTCGATAGTGGGTCTCTACTTGTTGCCATATTTCAAGGTCAGAGAGTAACTTGACCTCTTATATACGGTAACTAGATCTCCCTCTCCTCATTATAGGCAGTAACCAGATGCGCGTGTGGAGTGTGATAAGGCATAAGACTTTGGGAGCTGTCAGCGGTGTCACTTTGACACTTATGCGTGACATATCCGCTCTAGACGACAAAGTATCAACAGGAGTCTATCGAGACCAGTCCGTGTGTTTACCGAGTGGGGCGTTCATCAGTGCATCCGCCACTGTGTTCTACGCTTTCCGTGGAAGTGCGGAAGCCCGCCTACGCAACGCCCGCACCGGCGAATTAGAGTACAAACTTCCCATACATAGCGGCGCTTGTATCACTGCATTGGCCATCTGCCAAGAATATTACGTTTGCGCCGCTAGGGGAAATGCGGCACCGCAGTCTGCCTCAGACTCCTCGAGTGGTTCCGGAAGTATGGTCACCACTAGTGGCATGTTCGGGGTGTCTACGGAGATGTCAGCTGTCAGTCTATTATTATATTCTCGTAAAACTGTAACTTTTGTCAGGAGACTTGTTGGCTGTCGATATGATCAGGTTAGGATGTATGTTTTCCCTTCATTAGCTCTAGTATGTCTGCTGCCACTCCGATAACTGTTTATCAGTTTAACATCCATCATCACCTTCATATCCCACACACACATCTCTACCCCACCCCACATGCATATCCCATTATATTTCTAACCAATATCTATCTCCTCATCCCTACGTAATTATACCCTTCCCCCCCAATTCATTTACCTCACCCTCATTCATCTAATCCGTTATAACCTCAAACCCAAACCCCAACCCAAACCTACCTCAAACCCCACCCCAAACCCAAACCCAAACTTCACAACAACCCTCGCACCAAACCCCACCCCACAGGACATAAGGCAACTTTACATTAATGATGCAGCTTCTCACGCCGTTGCTGTAAACGTTTCTTATGCAAATAACTCTACTGACATCTCTGTGTGGAATGTAGGTTGGAGCGATGCAATAGTATGATGCAATAGTATGGCGTAATACAGCGCGAGAATAGTATTCATAATAAATATCTGATAATTCGACTCTTGAATATCGACTATTGACATCTAGAGATGGATGACCACAGACACTTGGTGAGATGTAGAGGCATAGCTCCTGCCGGTGCTAGTACCAACCTTAAGTACGTATTGACTCCAGACCCAACACCCGGTAACCACTCGGTAAGGGTATGGAATCTTTCTACTAAGGTGAACGCTCCTCAAGGTTATATAACGTGTACAGTGAGACATGACGCTTTTGGAGTGAGTTGTGCAAGTTTACACTCTAACACGCCCACATCATATCTTCTAATTACACTCTAACACGCCCACATCATATCTTCTAATTACACTCTAACACGCCCACACCATATCTTCTAATTACACTCTAACACGCCCACACCATATCTTCTAATTACACTCTAACACGCCCACACCATATCTTCTAATTACACTCTAACACGCCCACACCATATCTTCTAATTACACTCTAACACGCCCACACCATATCTTCTAATTACACTCTAACACGCCCACACCATATCTTCTAATTACACTCTAACACGCCCACACCATATCTTCTAATTACACTCTAACACGACCACACCATATCTTCTAATTACACTCTAACACGCCCACACCATATCTTCTAATTACACTCTAACACGCCCACACCATATCTTCTAATTACACTCTAACACGCCCACACCATATCTTCTAATTACACTCTAACACGCTCACACCATATCTTCTAATTACACTCTAACACGCCCACATCATATCTTCTAATTACACTCTAACACGCCCACACCATATCTTCTAATTACACTCTAACACGCCCACACCATATCTTCTAATTACACTCTAACACGCCCACACCATATCTTCTAATTGCACTCTAACACGCCCACACCATATCTTCTAATTACACTCTAACACGCCCACACCATATCTTCTAATTACACTCTAACACGCCCACACTATATCTTATAACGTATACACTAACTCGCACTCTTTTACGTCCATGTCACGTCCAGGTCCTGGTGGTGGAAGAATTAAGGAAGGTATACAGTTCATTTGCCCGATGAGCGAGAATTCAGAAGTTGTAGTGGCCGTTAGCTTCCATAATAAGTTAGTATCCTTACATCAGTACCTCTTTAATAATTGACGGTACTCATTCTATTAATAGCTCACTTGTTATATAATACTAGCTATCCAATGACACATGTCAAAAAATAGAAATAGAAGAATGTAAATATATATGAATATATATGAATATATATAAATATATATGAATATATATAAATATATATGAATATATATAAATATATATGAATATATATAAATATATATGAATATATATAAATATATATGAATATATATGAATATATATGAATATATATGAATATATATGAATATATATGAATATATATGAATATATATGAATATATATGAATATATATGAATATATATGAATATATATGAATATATATGGTCAATGCTATTACTAGGTCAATTGGATAAATATTCATTTCCTCCCACATATATGTACACTCTACAATGTACAATGTACACTGTACAATGTACACTGTATAATTGTACAGTGTACAATATACACTGTATAATGTAAACTTTGCACAGTATACTGTACAGTGTACAGTGTACACTGTACAATGTACAATGTACAATATACACTGTATACTGTACACAGTAGACTGTAAACTATACGATGTACACTGTATACAGTACACTGTACAATGTACAGTGTACATATAGTTAGTTAATGTATTCGGAACATGTTATGCCCAGCTATTTAAAATCTTCAATAATCTGCCTTTCCATCAACAGTTCAAACAATTATTATAAGATATATATACAAACAATACCGCCAAGTTTGTATATTTTAATACTTTGATAAAGGTCTGGATATGGTGGATAAGGTGTTCTCATATTATATTGACTACAAAAACTTTAATTAAGAAAGAGAGATACAGAATAATATCTAGGTATTCCAATTGATGTTAAGCATTTATAAAGAATTACTTCATCACTACCAACATTACTTATCAATCTTAGTTATTCATTATTTTCCCCTTGGCAGAAATTAAAACCTTAAGTAGAATATTCTGCTATCTTTTAAAATGATTTCTATTCGAGGAAGAGAGATTAATTACTTTCCTCTAAAGATATCATAATTGCATGTATGGCTACAATGAATTTTAAAGATATAATTGATTTAACAATAGTCTTATATTGAGTTGGCATTTCTGACTTACTATCTGGCAAAGAAAACTCAGGAGTTCTTTTCTCTTACTGATATTGTTCAACTGGGGAAAACTTATATAAGAGAGTATGTCAAGCTGCATAAAGAATGTACATGCATAATAATATACCAACAAAATGACTGAAACTCTAATATTGTCTAGAAAAACAGAGAAGCAAATTATTGAATAGAGTTGTCATCTAACAATCAAATCAACAGAATGTTCTCAACAAACAAGACTTTTCAGTGAAGGCAAATATTCGCATGAATCTGGATTAGATTTGCTTCCGATATCAAATTTTCATTATTCTAGTGATAAATCTTCTCGTGACATGTCCAGTAGCATAGAAACTACCTATAAATTAAACTATTGTCCAAACACTTGTCTAAACTCTTGTCCAAAATCTTGCCCAAACTCTTGTCCAAACACTTGTCTAAACTATTGTCCAAACACTTGTCCAAATTCCTATCCAAACTCTTATCCAAACTATTGTCCAAATTCTTGTCCAAACTCTTGTCCAAACTATTGTACAAACTCTTGCCCAAACTCTTGTCCAAACACTTGTCCAAACTTTTGTCCAAACTATTGGCCAAAATATTGTCCAAATTCCTATCCAAACTCTTATCCAAACTATTGTCCAAACTCTTGTCCAAACTATTGGCCACATTATTGTCCAAACTCTTGTCCAAAGACTTGTCCAAACTTTTGTCCAAACTCTTGTCCAAACTATTGACCACCTTCTTGTCCAAACTCTTGTATAAACTATTGGCCACCTTCTTGTCCAAACTCTTGTGCAAACTATTGGCCACCTTCTTGTCCAAACTCTTGTCCAAACTCTTGTCCAAACACTTGTCCAAACTATTGTCCAAACTCCTGTCCAAACTATTGTCCAAACTATTGGCCAAAATATTGTCCAAATTCCTATCCAAACTCTTGTCCAAACTCTTGTCCAAACTCCTGTCCCAACTATTATCCAAACTCTTGTCCAAATACTTGTCCAAACTCTTGTCCAAACTCTTGTCCAAACTCTTGTATAAACTATTGGCCACCTTCCTGTCCAAGCTCTTGTCCAAACTATTGGCCACCTTCTTGTCCAAACTCTTGTCAAAATTCTTGTTTAAACTTCTTAAGTAAATATGCAAGCTGATAATATAAGTCCAAACAAAATTCACTTAAGTCTTTAAAAATGCTAATATATAAATAATATAATTCTCAACTAAATAAAACATAGGGTAATAGATTAACATCAAATGTACTAATCAAAATGATGGACTTATGTATAAGATGTAATTCTTCTGACAAGATAATATACAAAGAACCTCCCAAAAGAAGTTAGATAAGTACATGATATTAGAATACATATCAGGATAAACAATATATCTTCATTAATTCCTGAATATTATTAATGGTTTCATATCCAGATGGCTGCTACAATTTTTATTAACAATATCTATCAACATTTGTATCCTAGTTTTGATATTTTGTAAGTCATTGCAGATAAATATACAAGTATAATTGAAATATACAATAGTACCATTCTGAGCCATGCACCATATATATAAATATATATATATATATATGTATATGTATATATATATATTAGTATAAATGGATATCTTCATTACAATACCTCCAGATTCAATAAACAACACATCTGGTTATGCAATATAATCTCAATATTTTATACAAACTTTTTGACTTAAAAAAATTCTTTATAATTATCAGTAATTATTTTAAATAATTATGTAAAGTTAATAATTATAAAATATTAATTAGTAAGATAATGATTACTACTTCTATTAACAGATTATAATTAAAAAGTCAATCATATATGAACATGAAAATTATATCAAATAATTAATTATGAAATAATGCAAAAATTAATAATAATATTAATAATACATTTTATAAATGTTACTAATAGATTTTATTATTAACCATCCCCTATTCTAGATATATGCAACTTTGGAATGTTGCAGCTGACTACAGTGGAGAAAGGGATACTGCGGTTGCTGGAGCAGTTTGTCTTGAACCAAGACCTATCAGCGAAAGATTTCGCGTTGCAGAAAAAGATGATATTGTTCTTTTCAAAGATTCTTCAGTTATAATCCTGAGCAATAAAGGTTGACTTTCTGTAATAAACTTCAAACTAAATATTTAAATACTAAAACTTACATCCATATTTCTACATATTAGGAACTAATATAAATTATCACCTAGCGCTTTACCTACTTCGATGAACTACGATGAACCTGATGACCTTTGTTGACCCGTTGAAGGTAGTGTTACCTAAGGCCCTATTGACCCCATATAATGACTTCTAGGTTTCTCCACCGTCAGTGAGGATGAGAGATCAGTCTATCAAACTATCAACGTTTATGATTTAAACACCCACAAGTTCACCTCGAGACTCAGAGATTGTTTCATTGTACCCAGGTAAAGTATTGCAGGAATGAGGTGCTTCTTTCCCTTCCATAAACATTTTTTAACCTTTTCCTTACTCGGTAATAAACCATCACTGATCCTGCTAAACCCTAACCCGTTTATCTCAATAACCATCACTAGCCCTACCTGGAAAACTTGCTAACCTCTACACACTCTAACTTCTACACTCTAACCTATATACACTCTAACCTCTATACATTCTAACCTCTATACTCTATCTCTATACACTCTAACCTTCATACTCTAGCTCTATACTCAAACCTATATACATTCTAACCTCTAACTACTCTAACCTCTACACACAACCTGCATCACTACAGCCTACAACACGAGTACGTTTTGCTAGATGGTCAACGTCTGATGGGTCTCAGTGACAATCGTAACCACTTTGTAATCTGGTCATTAGTTAGTGGTCATGTGACAGGCCGAATAAAAAACAGCTTCCGAGCAATGGACAGGAGGAGAACAGATGTGGGGCTGAAGCCTAACACTCAAGTGTGCGGAGGTTAGAGGTCAGAGTGGTAAAGAGGGTGTAATGGCAGTTAATTGGAGAGTATAGTGGCAGTTAGAGGATATAGTGGCAGTTAGAGTGTGTAGTATGAGTTAGAGGGTGTAGTGGTAGTTAGAGGGTATTGAGGCAGTTAGAGGGTATAGTATTAGTTATAGGGGGTAGTAGAAGGTAGAGGGTGTAGTGACAGTTAGAGGGTGTAGTGTTAGTTAGAGGGTATAGTGGCAGTTAGAGGGTATAGTGGCAGTTAGAGGGTATAGTGGCAGTTAGAGGGTATAGTGGCAGTTAGAGGGTGTAGTGTTAGTTAGAGGGTATAGTGGCAGTTAGAGGGTGTAGTGGCAGTTAGAGGGTATAGTGTTAGTTAGAGTGTATAGTGGCAGTTAGAGGATGTAGTGGCAGTTAGATGGTATAGTGGCAGTTAGAGGCTGTAGTGGCAGTTAGAGGAGGTAGTGGCAGTTAGAGGGTGTAGTGACAGTTAGAGGGTATAGTGGCAGTTAGAAGGTGTAGAGTTAGTTATAGGGGGTAGTAGAAGGTAGAAGGTGTAGTGACAGTTAGAAGGTGTAGTGGAAGTTAGAGGGTGTAGTGGCAGGTAGAAGGTATAGTGGCAGGTAGAGGGTATAGTGGCAGTTTGAGGGTGTACTGGCAGTTAGAGGGTGTAGAGATAGTTATAGGGGGTAGTAGAAGGTAGAGGGTGTAGTGATAGTTAGAGGGTGTAGTGGCAGTTAGAGGGTATAGAGGCAGTTAGAGGGTATAGTGGCAGTTAGAGTGTATAGTGGTAGTTATGGGGGTAGTGGCAGTTAGAGGGTATAGTGGCAGGTAGAGGGTGAAGTGTTAGTTAGAGGGTATAGTGGCAATTAGAGGGTGTAGTGTTAGTTAGAGGATGTAAAGGCAGTTAGAGGCAATCAGAGGGCATAGTGGCAGGTATAGGATGTAGTAGCAGTTAATGGATATAGCCTTCTAACAACTGACCACTCTCTAACAACTGACCTTCATATCATCCCATCTACAGTTAATAACAATGAACACACACCGCATACCGATGGTTACAAATTAACTTCCGGTTTTGCTGGTCGTAAAAGAAGAGGTACTGCTCTTATGCAACCATGGGAGAGAAGAGCTGAAACAATAGAACAAAGGAAGATAAGGCATGAAGCAGAAGATGCTGAGGCAGTTGAGAATTTAGAGGCTTTTAATGCTGAGAAGGTTTCACCCCCATACTCTCCACTCCTTCATACCCACTTCCTCTCCCTCCCACTCACCTCTTCTCCTCTCAACTTCAATACATCAACCTATTCCCCTCTTCACTTCCTTACACCCACCTCCTCTCCGCATAACTCCCTCACTCCTACCTTCACTCCTACCTTCACTCTTCATCTCTCTTTTAAACCCACCTCCTGTCCTCTTCACTCCTTCACACTAATCTCCTATCCACTCCCTTATGTTCCTTCTCCTCCTCAAATATCACTACAGGCTAACGGTATCGATCAGTTCATCATGAGCGGAGATTTGCAGACAATGGTGGCATCTTACTACGCTCATCACTTGTGCGTGTTCGACATCTCCAGTTCTACTCACGTTGCAACTTTAGAGAGCAGTTGCACAATGTTGATGTTGTATGTGTCCGCAATTAGTCATGACGGCACAAGTCTGGTACACGCAAACTACGATGAGCAAGTGAAGGTCACCGAACCTCCTCACACACCTCCCCACACCCCATGCCACTCACACCACTACCTCATACACCACTCCCTTCTACACTTAACTCACTACCCAGCACACACTACTCCCTCACACAATACTCCTCACAAACTTCACTCACTACATCTCCCTCGTGCACTTCACTCACTACATCTCACACACCACTCCCTCACTCACTACCCCTCATACACAGTCTAGTTATGTAACGGTGTGGAATACTCACCAGGGCTATGTAAGAAAGAGGCTGAGAGGAGAAAGGGATGTCAGAGCACTTACGCTTTGTCAAGATTTAAAAAATAACTCTGGTTTAAAATACAATTAATAAAGTACAATTAATAAAATACAATTAATATAATACAATTAATAAAATACAATTAATAAAGTACAATTAATATAATACAATTAATAAGATACAATTAATAAAGTACAATTAATAAAATACAATTAATAAAATACAATTAATAAAGTACAATTAATAAAGTACAATTAATAAAATACAATTAATATAATACAATTAATAAAATACAAATGATAAGATACAATTAATAAAGTATAATTAATAAAGTACAATTAATAAAATACAATTAATAAAGTACAATTAATAAAGTACAATTAATAAAATACAATTAATAAGATACAATTAATAAGATACAATTAATAAGATACAATTAATATAATACAATTAATAAAATACAATTAATAAAGTACAATTAATAAAGTACAATTAATAAAATACAATTTATAAAGTACAATTAATAAAGTACAATTAGTAAAATACAATTAATAAGATACAATTAATAAGATACAATTAATATAATACAATTAATAAAATACAATTAATAAAGTACAATTAATAAAGCACAATTAATAAAATAACTCTGGTTTAAAATACAATTAATATAATATAATATAATAAGATACAATTAATAAAGTACAATTAATAAAGTACAATTAATAAAGTACAATTAATAAAATACAATTATTATAATACAATTAATAAAATACAAAGATACAATTAATAAAGTATAATTAATAAAGTACAATTAATAAAATACAATTAATAAAGTACAATTAATAAAGTACAATTAATAAATTACAATTAATAAAATACAATTAATAAGATACAATTAATAAGGTACAATTAATAAGATACAATTAATATAATACAATTAATAAAATACAATTAATAAAGTACAATTAATAAAGTACAATTAATAAAATACAATTAATAAAGTACAATTAATAAAGTACAATTAATAAAATACAATTAATAAGATACAATTAATAAGATACAATTAATATAATACAATTAATAAAATACAATTAATAAAGTACAATTAATAAAGTACAATTAATAAAATACAATTAATAAAATACAATTAATAAAGTACAATTAATACAATTAATAAAATACAATTAATGGAATAATATTGATGTCATTACTGTTATAACTAATTATATTTATATTAATTTTATAAAATATTTTTTCTTGTTCAAATATATATTTTATTTTAAATTTTTAATGTTTACAGGTGATAGCAGTGATGAGCTTTTGGTGGTGATGGCTAAAGGAAAGAATGAGTTGAGAGTATGGCAACCAGGCTCAAGGAATCCAGTTCAAAAGATCAAAGGATACCCGAACCTTGACATCACTAGTGAAGCTAAGTTCGACTTAAAAATAATTAGTTAATAATTAATTAGTTATTAATTAATTATTTAATCCACTATTTACAACTATTTATTGTTATCTCAATTATTAAATATGCTTATCTTGGTAATAAATAAGCTTATCTCCTTAGAATAATAACCTTATCCCAATAGATAAACAAGCTTATCACCTTAGAATAATAACCTTATCAACATAGATAAACAAGCTTATCACATTAGAATAATAACCTTATCCCAATAGATAAACTAGCTTATCACCTTAGAATAATAACCTTATCAATATAGATAAAACAGCTTATCTCCCTAGAATAATAACCTTATCAACATAGATAAATAAGCTTATCTTCTTAGAATAATAACCTTATCAACATAGATAAAACAGCTTATCTCCTTAGAATAATAACCTTATCAACATAGATAAACAAGCTTATCACCTTAGAATAATAACCTTATCCCAATAGATAAACAAGCTTATCACCTTAGAATAATAACCTTATCAACATAGATAAACAAGCTTATCACCTTAGAATAATAACCTTATCAACATAGATAAACAAGCTTATCTCCTTAGAATAATAACCTTATCAATATAGATAAAACAGCTTATCTCCTTAGAATAATAACCTTATCAACATAGATAAACAAGCTTATCACCTTAGAATAATAACCTTATCAACATAGATAAATAAGCTTATCTACGTAGACTGTATTCTCTAAAAGATGGAAGACGGGTAATCCTCTATAGTAAAGATATCAGCATATGGGATGTCGTTGGACTATGTTGTATGGCAGTCTATACACCGGATGTAGCAGTGAGATGCTTGACCACTGCATTAAATCACACACGTATTGTCTGTGGTGTACATGATCAGTACGGGGTTATTAATATGAATTTATTATATAATATTTGTTCATCTCGGAGCCTTTTCAGATTAAAATATTTAAATGTGTACATTTTATAAACAAATCTCAATATTTAGATCTCAGTGTTTATTTCTTATCCTTTATATAATATATAGAATACTAATAATGTCTACTTAATTTTATTAAGAATATAATATATATAATAAGTAGTATAATAAATATACTTTATATTAGGGTTTTAAACTAAATACTATTCTTTTAATCTAAATACTAAATCCTTTCATCTATTTTTAGTTACTTACATTGTCTTTGTACAAAGACGGATATGATATGCTAGAAAAAAGTACACCTGGAGAACCGTGAACTATATTTCAACTATGACCTCTGATCTGTATTATGATTATTTAAGCTTTATGATGATTTTGTTTACAGTTGTTTTATATTATTATGTTTAGAAATAAATAACATTGTTTTTAATTTATTATTTATCATTTTTTTATTAATGCTACTAATTATAATATAAATGTATATATATATATATGTATATATATATATATATGTCAAAACTATATTATATTATTGTTTGATATATAGCTGGTAAATACGTATTTAACTAATGTTAAGAAATTACTTACATTTAGATCAACAACCATTATATTTACAAATATTGACATATTTTCCAGGTAACAATTTATATCGGAGCTGTGAAAATTAATGTAGATACAGTACGATGCAAAGAGAAAAATAATACTCTGAATATATATTTAAAATAGAAAATACTCATCAATAAATATTATTAGCAATTTTATACTTAACAGTAACTGAATATAAATTGTAAACAAATATTTTTAACCTACAATAAATGTTATACATTATACGACATACACTATATGTCTAAAACATTATGTCGTACAGTACATGGCATAGACTATGTATAACTTGATCACTGCTAATAAATAATGGAAAACAAAAATATGAATTGTTTCCATAATTTTAATTTTAATTGATTTCTTATATTCTTTTTTGGTATGAATTTAAAAAACCAAAATAATATATATCATGTAATAATATTAATAGTGTAAGGATATATACCCTATATGTATAATCCTATATCTATATTTTGCATATAAATATAAACATCAATGATTAGTATCATCTGTGTTATTTTGTTTAGGATCCGGCCATTATTAGAAGTAAGTAATATTTTATTATTTCTATAATATTAAGAATTCTTAAAACCTACTAACAAATTGTATTCGAGAATTATTTCAAAATTTAGTTAACAACAACTATTACAAATACACGGTTTTAATATGCGAATATAAATGTATTTGTAGTTAATAATACAATTAAATCAATATCATTTCATTTTTATTTCACACGCATTTAGTTTGTTTACAATAAAACTTTAGATTATTAAATATATTTATATACATATATATACAATATATTTACCGTTTATATTTTTAGTATTACATAGTAATATAATTTAGATCGTAACTTTACTACTTTTGATTAATTTTAACTATAAAAAAGGTTTAATAAATACCATTTAATTTTAGAATTTCACCATTATATAAATCCACGAATTTTACTTATATATGATATATTTGTTCATTATAATATTTTAAATATATTAAAACTGTAATATATTAATATAATATTTACACAGAACATTATTTATATTATAATATTAAAATAAAATGATTTTATATTATTTAGCGTGTACAATTAATTACGTTTTGATCAAATCTTTCGTAATCACTAATGAATTATTACGAATTCAGGAATTAAAAGATATCGTAGGTAGGAAAAAAGTAAATCCTATTATTTAGTTGAATATTGTGCTATTAATAATAATAATAATTTGAATGCGCAATATGATAAAGTACGATATAGGACGATAAATATATACAATTATCATATTTTTGTTAACATAAATCTTATATAATACCAGTAGCTAATATATTTACTTATATTGGTGTAAATGTTATTCAATAATATAATATATAACATAATAATACTAATAAAATGATGTAACATACTTGAACTAGATGAGGATTTATGTTATAAATTTATTATTTATAATATATATTATATAGTTCATTATTACTAGTTACAAAATAAGGGATGATGTTCTAGTAATTAAATTATAGACTATTAATTTATTCAATTATTATATTTAGGATATTTTTCTAATTTATCAATTCTAATAGTTTTTCTTAATAGTTTTCTTATAATTTCCATAATTGATTAATACAAATATAAATTATTCCAGAGGTTTCTTCTTATAAAGATTATCTGTTTACACCGCAGACTTTAAATAGGAATATAAGGTAAATATAAAGTTAATTGTTATTTATTACTAAATAAGAAATGAATAAGAGAAATGTATCTAAATTATATGACATTTTAAATATTGATTAATAACAATTATTAAAATATTCCTAATGTTAACAAATAAAATAACTAATAATTTTGATCACAAGGTCTATAAGATGCCGAGGCACAAAAAGAAAAAGATTTCAAATAAAAAGAAGATGAAGCAAAAAAAAGATAAGATGGAGCAAATCTCTTTAGAAAGGAATATTGAGAAAAACATTTTAGAAGAGGAGATGGAACGAAACTCTTTAGAAGAGAAGATGAAGCAAACCACATTAAAAGATAAGAAAGATCGAACCGCTTTAGAAGAGGAAATTGAGAAAGCACTTTTAGAAGAGAAGATTGAGTTAAAGGCTTTTGAAGAAGCAATCTCTACTAATTTCTATAAGCGGTATGAGAAATATCAAATTAATAATAAAGATTACTATAGGCTAAGAGAAAATGAAGTATCATTTAGAGAAATTATGAGGAGCAAATACTCTTACGATGCATTTCATATTATAGATCATTATGAAAAACATCATGGAAAGCTTAAAGTAGCTGTCAGTGGTAATGCGATTATCAACGAGCCAATAGATACATCTGTAAAATCCAACGACGCTATACAAATTGCATCGCGTAGGAATTATGGATATTTGACAAAACTAGTAGTCGAAAAAAGTCATATGAAATTCTTTAGATTGCCTATTGAAACTGCATCTCTACTTCATCAAAGTAAATCAGTGTTTAATTACAGTCACAATAATCCGCGCTCCATATTAGCTGTGAACTCATTGAAGTATGGTAATGACATTATATCTAATTTAATTAGAAAACGCAAAATACAGCGACGTCGATATATGAAATATAGATCCTCACTTCTAAATTGAATTATCTTCGTGACATTTAATTAGCATATTGATTATTGTTTATTTTCAATAAATCTATATTGTAAAATATATGTCTTGCAATTTTTTAATTATCAATAATAATAGGTATTGTATTGGTTCACCATATATTAATTATAATTAAAAATAAAATGTATGGCATTTCAAATGCAGATTAAAGTAATATTTACTATTATTCATACGATATATTAAAAAATATCATTTCTAGTTTGTCGAGTATTTATTAATTTTCTAATGAAATAAAATGAAAATTAATACAGGATGTAATAAATATAATGTAATAATTGACTTATTTATAACTTAATAGAATTATTAATATCAATATAATACTTATATATTTGTTAAGTTAAACCTTTAAATTAGAAATTTGATTATTTAAGATCAATTATGATCATTTTATCTAAATTTATTAAAGATGGTTTAAAAAGATTGTAGATTATCTAAACAAATGCAATATGATCTAAAATGATTTAAAAATTAATTTAAAATGATTCTTTGAGAGGAATCAGTTATAGCTATTATGATGACTGCTGACTTAACAAAAGCTGTTACTGCTGCAAGGGATAATACCCTTAAGAACATCTGGTTACGTAACAATACTGGGTTATAGTCATAATCAATAAATATCTTAATAACTTGTATGAAGTAAATAAGATAAATACTGCTCATAATGAATTCATTATAAATTAACTTATGTCAAGCAAGACAATAATAAAGAAACGTGTGAATATTCCAATTTTATCCGTCACGCTTGAGTAGGTATGGGATCTATGTTATGGCACAGTGTCTTCTACAGTAACAGTAGTTGGTCGAGATGTATTGCAATTACATCTCTTACTTCAATACGATGGCGTATGCTTTACTTCAGAACGTACAAGACAAAGAGTTTGGTCTTTGAACTTTAACTCTTACGTGAGGGTCATCGACTCCTATTCCGACCCCGCTACTCTATATCTTGTTGATAGTGGGTCTCTACTTGTTGCCATATTTCAATGTCAGAGAAGTAACTTGACCTCTTATATACGGTAACTAGATCTCCCTTTCCTCATTATAGGCAGTAACAAGATGCGCGTGTGGAGTGTGATAAGGCATAATACTCTGGGAGCTGTCAGCGGTGTCACTTTGACAACTTAAGACGATAAAGTAGAATGAGACCAGTCCGTATGTTTAACGAGTGGTACGTTCGTCAGTGCATCCGCCACTATGTTCTACGCTTTCCGTGGAAGTGCGGAAGCCCGCCTACGCAACGCCCGCACCGGTGAACAGAGTACAAACTTCCTATACATAGCGGCGCTTGTATCACTGCATTGGCAATCTCCCAAGAATATTACGTTTTCGCCGCTAGGGGAAATGCGGCACGGCATTCTGCTTCAGACTCCTCAAGTGGTTCCGGAAGTAAACTGTTACTTGTGTCAAGAGACTTGTTGGCTGTCAATATGATCAGGTAAGAATATCTGGTGTCACTTCATTAGCTGTCAGTCTGGTGCCATTCCTGTTTATCAGTTTAACATCCATCAACACCTTCATATCCCACACTCACATCTCTCCCCCACCCCTGTATACTGTACATTGTACAGTGTACAATGTACAGTGTACATATAGTTAGTTTATCAAATGTATTCGGAACATGTTATGCCCAGCTATTTAAAATCTTCAATAATCTGCCTTTCCATCAACAGTTCAAACAATTATTATAAGATATATATACAAACAATACCGCCAAGTTTGTATATTTTAATACTTTGATAAAGGTCTGGATATGGTGGATAAGGTGTTCTCATATTATATTGACTACAAAAACTTTAATTAAGAAAGAGAGATACAGAATAATATCTAGGTATTCCAATTGATGTTAAGCATTTATAAAGAATTACTTCATCAATACCAACATTACATATCAATCTTAGTTATTCATTATTATCCCCTTGGCAGAAATTAAAACCTTAAGTAGAATATTCTGCTATCTTTTAAAATGATTTCTATTCGAGGAAGAGAGATTAATTACTTTCCTCTAAAGATATTATAATTGCATGTATGGCTACAATGAATTTTAAAGATATAATTGATTTAACAATAGTCTTATATTGAGTTGGCATTTCTGACTTACTATCTGGCAAAGAAAACTCAGGAGTTCTTTTCTCTTACTGATATTATTCAACTGGAGAAAACTTATATAAGAGAGTATGTCAAGCTGCATAAAGAATGTACATGCATAATAATATACCAACAAAATGACTTAAACTCTAATATTGTCTAGAAAAACAGAGAAGCAAATTATTGAATAGAGTTGTCATCTAACAATCAAATCAACAGAATGTTCTCAACAAGCAAGACTTTTCAGTGAAGGCAAATATTCACATGAATCTGGATTAGATTTGCTTCAGACATCAAATTTTCATTATTCTAGTGATAAATCTTCTCGTGACATGTCCAGTAGCATAGAAACTACCTATAAATTAAACTATTGTCCAAACACTTGTCTAAACTCTTGTCCAAACTCTTATCCAAACTATTGTCCAAACACTTGTCTAAACTCTTGTCCAAACTATTGTCCAAACACTTGTCTAAACTCTTGTCCAAACTATTGTCCAAACACTTGTCTAAACTCTTGTCCAAACTATTGTCCAAACACTTGTCCAAATTCCTATCCAAACTATTATCCAAACACTTGTCTAAACTCTTGTCCAAACTCTTATCCAAACTATTGTCCAAACTCTTGTCCAAACTATTGTCCAAACTATTGTACAAACTCTTGCCCAAACTCTTGTCCAAACACTTGTCTAAACTCTTATCCAAACACTTGTCCAAACTTTTGTCCAAACTCTTGTCCAAATTCTTTACCAAACTCATGTCCAAACTATTGGCCAAACTCTTGTCCAAATTCCTATTCAAACTCTTATCCAAACTATTGTCCAAACTCTTGTCCAAATTATTGGCCACATTCTTGTCCAAATTCTTGTATAAACTATTGGCCACTTTCTTGTCCAAACTCTTGTCCAAACTATTGACCACCTTCTTATCCAAACTCTTGTCCAAACTCTTGTCCAATCACTTGTCCAAACTCTTGAAACCTTCTTATCCAAACTCTTGTATAAATTTGTTAAGTGAATATGCAAGCTGATAATATAAGTCCAAACAAAATTCACTTAAGTCTTTAAAAATGCTAATATATAAATAATATAATTCTCAACTAAATAAAAAATAGGGTAATAGATTAACACCAACTGTACTAATCAAAATGATGGACTTATGTATAAGATGTAATTCTTCTGACAAGATAATATACAAAGAACCTCCCAAAAGAAGTTAGATAAGTACATGATATTAGAATACATTTCAGGATAAACAAGATATCTTCATTAATTCCTGAATATTATTAATGGTTTCATATCCAGATGGCTGCTACAATTTTTATTAACAATATCTATCAACATTTGTATCCTAGTTTTGATATTTTGTAAGTCATTGCAGATAAATATACAAGTATAATTGAAATATACAATAGTACCATTCTGAGCCATGCACCATATATATAAATATATATATATAGGTATATGTATATACACATGTGTATATATACATATACATATATATATATATATATATATTAGTATAAATGGATATCTTCATTACAATACTTCCAGATTCAATAAACAACACATCTGGTTATGCAATATAATCTCAATATTTTATACAAACTTTTTGACTTAAAAAAATTCTTTATAATTATCAGTAATTATTGTAAATAATTATGTAAAGTTAATAATTATAAAATATTAATTAGTAAGGTAATGATTACTACTTATATTAACAGATTATAATTAAAAAGTAAATCATATATGAACATGAAAATAATATCAAATAATTAATTATGAAATAATGCAAAAATTAATAATAATATTAATAATACATTTTATAAATTTTAATAATAGATTTTATTATTAACCATCCCATTTTATAGATATATGCAACTTTGGAATGTTGCAGCTGACTACAGTGGAGAAAGGGATACTGCGGTTGCAGGAGCAGTTTGTCTTGAGCCAAGACCTATCAGTGAAAGATTTCGCGTTGCAGAAAAAGATGATATTGTTCTTTTCAAGGATTCTTCAGTTATAATCCTGAGCAATAAAGGTTGACTTTCTGTAATAAACTTCAAACTAAATATTTAAATACTAAAACTTATATCTATATTTCCACATATTAGGAACTAATATAAATTATCACCTAGCGCTCTACCTATTTCGATGAACTGCGATGAACCTGATGACCTTTGTTGACCCGTTGAAGGTAGTGTTACCTAAGGCCCTATTGACCCCATATAATGACTTCTAGGTTTCTCCACCGTCAGTGAGGATGAGAGATCAGTCTTTCAAACTATTAACGTTTATGATTTAAACACCCACAAGTTCACCTCGAGACTCAGATTGTTTCATTGTACCCAGGTAAAGTATTGCAGGAATGAGGTTCTTATTTCCCTTCCTTAAACATTTTTTAACCTTTCCTTACTCGGTAATAAACCATCACTGATCCTGATAAACCCTACCCCGTCTATCTCAATAACCATCACTAGCCCTACCTTGAAAACTTGCTAACCTCTACACACTCTAATTTATACACTCTAACCTATATACACTCTAACCTCTATACATTCTAACCTCTATAATCTATCTCTATACACTCTAACCTTCATACTCTAGCTATATACTCTAACCTATATATATTCTAACCTCTAACTACTCTAACCTCAACCTGCATCACTACAGCATACAACACGAGTACGTTTTGCTAGATGGTCAACGTCTGATGGGTCTCAGTGACAATCGTAACCACTTTGTAATCTGGTCATTAGTTAGTGGTCATGTGACAGGCCGAATAAAAAACAGCTTCCGAGCAATGGACAGGAGGAGAACAGATGTGGGGCTGAAGCCTAACACTCAAGTGTGTGGAGGTTTGAGGTCGGAGTGGTAAATAGGGTGTAATGACAGTTAATTGGAGAGTATAGTAGCAGTTAGAGGGTATAGTGGCAGTTAGAGGGTGTAGTGTGAGTTAGAGGGTATAGTGTTAGTTAGAGGGTATAGTGGCAGGTAGAGGGTATAATGGCAGGTAGAGGGTGTAGTAGCAGTTAGAGGGTATAGTGTTAGTTAGAGGGTATAGTGGCAGTTAGAGGGTGTAGTGGCAGTTAGAGAGTGTAGTGGCAGTTAGAGGGTATAGTGGTAGTTAGAGAATGTTGTGTCAGATAGAGGTTATAGTGGCAGTTAGAGGTTGTAGAAGCAATTAGAGGGTGTAGAGGCAGTTAAAGGGTATAGTGGCAGTTAGAGGCTGTAGTGGCAGTTATAGGGGTAGTGGCAGTTAGAGGGTATAGTGGCAGTTAGAGTGTATAGTGGTAGTTAAGGTGGTAGTGGCAGTTAGAGGGTATAGTGGCAGGTAGAGGGTGAAGTGTTAGTTAGAGGGTGTAGTGGCAGTTAGAGAGAGTAGTGGCAGTTAGAGGGTGTAGAGGAAGTTAGAGGCTGTAGTGGCAGTTATAGGGGTAGTTGTAGGTAGAGGGTATAGTGGCAGATAGAGTGTATAGTGGCAGTTAGAGGTTGTAGATGGTGTAGAGGCAGTTAGAGGGGGTAGTGGAAGTTATAGGTTGTAGAGGCAGTTAGAGGGTATAGTGGCAGTTAGAGGGTGTAGTGTTAGTTAGAGGGTGAAGTGGCAGTTAGAGGGTATAGTGGTAGTTAAGGGGGTAGTGGCAGTTAGAAGGTGTAGTGGCAGGTAGAGGGTATAGTGGCAGGTAGAGGGTATAGTGGTAGTTAGAGGGTGTAGAGTTAGTTATAGGGGGTAGTAGAAGGTAGAGATTGTAGTGATAGTTAGAGGGTGTAGTGGCAGTTAGAGGGTATAGATGCAGTTAGAGGGTGTACTGGCAGTTAGAGGGTGTAGAGTTAGTTATAGGGGGTAGTAGAAGGTAGAGATTGTAGTGGTAGTTAAGGGGGTAGTGGCAGTTAGAAGGTGTAGTGGCAGGTAGAGGGTATAGTGGCAGGTAGAGGGTATAGTGGTAGTTAGAGGGTGTAGAGTTAGTTATAGGGGGTAGTAGAAGGTAGAGATTGTAGTGATAGTTAGAGGGTGTAGTGGCAGTTAGAGGGTATAGATGCAGTTAGAGGGTGTACTGGCAGTTAGAGGGTGTAGAGTTAGTTATAGGGGGTAGTAGAAGGTAGAGATTGTAGTGATAGTTAGAGGGAGTAGTGGCAGTTAGAGGGTATAGTGGCTGTTAGTAGGTATAAGGGCAGGTATAGGGTGTAGTGGCAGTTAATGGATATAGCCTTCTAACAACTGACCACTCTCTAACAACTGACCTTCATATCATCCCATCTACAGTTAATAACAATGAACACACACCACATACCGATGGTTACAAATTAACTTCCGGTTTTGCTGGTCGTAAAAGAAGAGGTACTGCTCTTATGCAACCATGGGAGAGAAGAGCTGAAACAATAGAACAAAGGAAGATAAGGCATGAAGCAGAAGATGCTGAGGCAGTTGAGAATTTAGAGGCTTTTAATGCTGAGAAGGTTTCACCCCCATACTCTCCACTCCTTCACACCCACTTCCTCTCCCTCCCACTCACCTCTTCTCCTCTCAACTTCCATACATCAACCTATTCCCCTCTTCACTAACTTACACCCACCTCCTCTCCGCATAACTCCCTCACTCCTACCTTCACTCCTCATCTCTCCTTTAAACCCACCTCCTGTCCTCTTCACTCCTTAACACTAATCTCCTCTCCACTCCTTTATGTTCCTTCTCCTCCTCAAATATCACTACAGGCTAACGGTATCGATCAGTTCATCATGAGCGGAGATTTGCAGACAATGGTGGCATCTTACTACGCTCATCACTTGTGCGTGTTCGACATCTCCAGTTCTACTCACGTTGCAACTTTAGAGAGCAGTTGCACAATGTTGATGTTGTATGTGTCCGCAATTAGTCATGACGGCACAAGTCTGGTACACGCAAACTACGATGAGCAAGTGAAGGTCACCGAACCTCCTCACACACCTCCCCACACCCCATGCCACTCACACCACTACCTCATACACCACTCCCTTCTACACTTAACTCACTACCCAGCACACACTACTCCCTCACACAATACTCCTCACAAACTTCACTCACTACATCTCCCTCGTGCACTTCACTCACTACATCTCACACACCACTCCCTCACTCACTACCCCTCATACACAGTCTAGTTATGTAACGGTGTGGAATACTCACCAGGGCTATGTAAGAAAGAGGCTGAGAGGAGAAAGGGATGTCAGAGCACTTACGCTTTGTCAAGATTTAAAAAATAACTCTGGTTTAAAATACAATTAATAAAGTACAATTAATAAAATACAATTAATATAATACAATTAATAAAATACAATTAATAAAGTACAATTAATATAATACAATTAATAAGATACAATTAATAAAGTACAATTAATAAAATACAATTAATAAAATACAATTAATAAAGTACAATTAATAAAGTACAATTAATAAAATACAATTAATATAATACAATTAATAAAATACAAATGATAAGATACAATTAATAAAGTATAATTAATAAAGTACAATTAATAAAATACAATTAATAAAGTACAATTAATAAAGTACAATTAATAAAATACAATTAATAAGATACAATTAATAAGATACAATTAATAAGATACAATTAATATAATACAATTAATAAAATACAATTAATAAAGTACAATTAATAAAGTACAATTAATAAAATACAATTTATAAAGTACAATTAATAAAGTACAATTAGTAAAATACAATTAATAAGATACAATTAATAAGATACAATTAATATAATACAATTAATAAAATACAATTAATAAAGTACAATTAATAAAGCACAATTAATAAAATAACTCTGGTTTAAAATACAATTAATATAATATAATATAATAAGATACAATTAATAAAGTACAATTAATAAAGTACAATTAATAAAGTACAATTAATAAAATACAATTATTATAATACAATTAATAAAATACAAAGATACAATTAATAAAGTATAATTAATAAAGTACAATTAATAAAATACAATTAATAAAGTACAATTAATAAAGTACAATTAATAAATTACAATTAATAAAATACAATTAATAAGATACAATTAATAAGGTACAATTAATAAGATACAATTAATATAATACAATTAATAAAATACAATTAATAAAGTACAATTAATAAAGTACAATTAATAAAATACAATTAATAAAGTACAATTAATAAAGTACAATTAATAAAATACAATTAATAAGATACAATTAATAAGATACAATTAATATAATACAATTAATAAAATACAATTAATAAAGTACAATTAATAAAGTACAATTAATAAAATACAATTAATAAAATACAATTAATAAAGTACAATTAATACAATTAATAAAATACAATTAATGGAATAATATTGATGTCATTACTGTTATAACTAATTATATTTATATTAATTTTATAAAATATTTTTTCTTGTTCAAATATATATTTTATTTTAAATTTTTAATGTTTACAGGTGATAGCAGTGATGAGCTTTTGGTGGTGATGGCTAAAGGAAAGAATGAGTTGAGAGTATGGCAACCAGGCTCAAGGAATCCAGTTCAAAAGATCAAAGGATACCCGAACCTTGACATCACTAGTGAAGCTAAGTTCGACTTAAAAATAATTAGTTAATAATTAATTAGTTATTAATTAATTATTTAATCCACTATTTACAACTATTTATTGTTATCTCAATTATTAAATATGCTTATCTTGGTAATAAATAAGCTTATCTCCTTAGAATAATAACCTTATCCCAATAGATAAACAAGCTTATCACCTTAGAATAATAACCTTATCAACATAGATAAACAAGCTTATCACCTTAGAATAATAACCTTATCCCAATAGATAAACTAGCTTATCACCTTAGAATAATAACCTTATCAATATAGATAAAACAGCTTATCTCCCTAGGATAATAACCTTATCAACATAGATAAATAAGCTTATCTTCTTAGAATAATAACCTTATCAACATAGATAAAACAGCTTATCTCCTTAGAATAATAACCTTATCAACATAGATAAACAAGCTTATCACCTTAGAATAATAACCTTATCCCAATAGATAAACAAGCTTATCACCTTAGAATAATAACCTTATCAACATAGATAAACAAGCTTATCACCTTAGAATAATAACCTTATCAACATAGATAAACAAGCTTATCTCCTTAGAATAATAACCTTATCAATATAGATAAAACAGCTTATCTCCTTAGAATAATAACCTTATCAACATAGATAAACAAGCTTATCACCTTAGAATAATAACCTTATCCCAATAGATAAACTAGCTTATCACCTTAGAATAATAACCTTATCAATATAGATAAAACAGCTTATCTCCCTAGGATAATAACCTTATCAACATAGATAAATAAGCTTATCTTCTTAGAATAATAACCTTATCAACATAGATAAAACAGCTTATCTCCTTAGAATAATAACCTTATCAACATAGATAAACAAGCTTATCACCTTAGAATAATAACCTTATCCCAATAGATAAACAAGCTTATCACCTTAGAATAATAACCTTATCAACATAGATAAACAAGCTTATCACCTTAGAATAATAACCTTATCAACATAGATAAACAAGCTTATCTCCTTAGAATAATAACCTTATCAATATAGATAAAACAGCTTATCTCCTTAGAATAATAACCTTATCAACATAGATAAACAAGCTTATCACCTTAGAATAATAACCTTATCAACATAGATAAATAAGCTTATCTACGTAGACTGTATTCTCTAAAAGATGGAAGACGGGTAATCCTCTATAGTAAAGATATCAGCATATGGGATGTCGTTGGACTATGTTGTATGGCAGTCTATACACCGGATGTAGCAGTGAGATGCTTGACCACTGCATTAAATCACACACGTATTGTCTGTGGTGTACATGATCAGTACGGGGTTATTAATATGAATTTATTATATAATATTTGTTCATCTCGGAGCCTTTTCAGATTAAAATATTTAAATGTGTACATTTTATAAACAAATCTCAATATTTAGATCTCAGTGTTTATTTCTTATCCTTTATATAATATATAGAATACTAATAATGTCTACTTAATTTTATTAAGAATATAATATATATAATAAGTAGTATAATAAATATACTTTATATTAGGGTTTTAAACTAAATACTATTCTTTTAATCTAAATACTAAATCCTTTCATCTATTTTTAGTTACTTACATTGTCTTTGTACAAAGACGGATATGATATGCTAGAAAAAAGTACACCTGGAGAACCGTGAACTATATTTCAACTATGACCTCTGATCTGTATTATGATTATTTAAGCTTTATGATGATTTTGTTTACAGTTGTTTTATATTATTATGTTTAGAAATAAATAACATTGTTTTTAATTTATTATTTATCATTTTTTTATTAATGCTACTAATTATAATATAAATGTATATATATATATATGTATATATATATATATATGTCAAAACTATATTATATTATTGTTTGATATATAGCTGGTAAATACGTATTTAACTAATGTTAAGAAATTACTTACATTTAGATCAACAACCATTATATTTACAAATATTGACATATTTTCCAGGTAACAATTTATATCGGAGCTGTGAAAATTAATGTAGATACAGTACGATGCAAAGAGAAAAATAATACTCTGAATATATATTTAAAATAGAAAATACTCATCAATAAATATTAATAGCAATTTTATACTTAACAGTAACTGAATATAAATTGTAAACAAATATTTTTAACCTACAATAAATGTTATACATTATACGACATACACTATATGTCTAAAACATTATGTCGTACAGTACATGGCATAGACTATGTATAACTTGATCACTGCTAATAAATAATGGAAAACAAAAATATGAATTGTTTCCATAATTTTAATTTTAATTGATTTCTTATATTCTTTTTTGGTATGAATTTAAAAAACCAAAATAATATATATCATGTAATAATATTAATAGTGTAAGGATATATACCCTATATGTATAATCCTATATCTATATTTTGCATATAAATATAAACATCAATGATTAGTATCATCTGTGTTATTTTGTTTAGGATCCGGCCATTATTAGAAGTAAGTAATATTTTATTATTTCTATAATATTAAGAATTCTTAAAACCTACTAACAAATTGTATTCGAGAATTATTTCAAAATTTAGTTAACAACAACTATTACAAATACACGGTTTTAATATGCGAATATAAATGTATTTGTAGTTAATAATACAATTAAATCAATATCATTTCATTTTTATTTCACACGCATTTAGTTTGTTTACAATAAAACTTTAGATTATTAAATATATTTATATACATATATATACAATATATTTACCGTTTATATTTTTAGTATTACATAGTAATATAATTTAGATCGTAACTTTACTATTTTTGATTAATTTTAACTATAAAAAAGGTTTAATAAATACCATTTAATTTTAGAATTTCACCATTATATAAATCCACGAATTTTACTTATATATGATATATTTGTTCATTATAATATTTTAAATATATTAAAACTGTAATATATTAATATAATATTTACACAGAACATTATTTATATTATAATATTAAAATAAAATGATTTTATATTATTTAGCGTGTACAATTAATTACGTTTTGATCAAATCTTTCGTAATCACTAATGAATTATTACGAATTCAGGAATTAAAAGATATCGTAGGTAGGAAAAAAGTAAATCCTATTATTTAGTTGAATATTGTGCTATTAATAATAATAATAATTTGAATGCGCAATATGATAAAGTACGATATAGGGCGATAAATATATACAATTATCATATTTTTGTTAACATAAATCTTATATAATACCAGTAGCTAATATATTTACTTATATTGGTGTAAATGTTATTCAATAATATAATATATAACATAATAATACTAATAAAATGATGTAACATACTTGAACTAGATGAGGATTTATGTTATAAATTTATTATTTATAATATATATTATATAGTTCATTATTACTAGTTACAAAATAAGGGATGATGTTCTAGTAATTAAATTATAGACTATTAATTTATTCTATTATTATATTTAGGATATTTTTCTAATTTATCAATTCTAATAGTTTTTCTTAATAGTTTTCTTATAATTTCCATAATTGATTAATACAAATATAAATTATTCCAGAGGTTTCTTCTTATAAAGATTATCTGTTTACACCGCAGACTTTAAATAGGAATATAAGGTAAATATAGAGTTAATTGTTATTTATTACTAAATAAGAAATGAATAAGAGAAATGTATCTAAATTATATGACATTTTAAATATTGATTAATAACAATTATTGAAATTTTCCTAATGTTAACAAATAAAATAACTAATAATTTTGATCACACGGTCTATAAGATGCCGAGGCATAAAAAGAAAAAGATTTCAAATAAAAAGAAGATGAAGCAAAAAAAAGATAAGATGGAGCAAATCTCTTTAGAAAGGAATATTGAGAAAAACATTTTAGAAGAGGAGATGGAGCGAAACTCTTTAGAAGAGAAGATGAAGCAAACCACATTAAAAGATAAGAAAGATCGAACCGCTTTAGAAGAGGAAATTGAGAAAGCACTTTTAGAAGAGAAGATTGAGTTAAAGGCTTTTGAAGAAGCAATCTCTACTAATTTCTATAAGCGGTATGAGAAATATCAAATTAATAATAAAAATTACTATAGGCTAAGAGAAAATGAAGTATCATTTAGAGAAATTATGAGGAGCAAATACTCTTACGATGCATTTCATATTATAGATCATTATGAAAAACATCATGGAAAGCCTAAAGTAGCTGTCAATGGTAATGCGATTATCAACGAGCCAATAGATACATCTGTAAAATCCAACGACGCTATACAAATTGCATCGCGTAGGAATTATGGATATTTGACAAAACTAGTAGTCGAAAAAACTCATATGAAATTCTTTAGATTGCCTATTGAAACTGCATCTCTACTTCAACAAAGTAAATCAGTGTTTAATTACAGTCACAATAATCCGCGCTCCATATTAGCTGTGAACTCATTGAAGTATGGTAATGACATTATATCAAATTTAATTAGAAAACGCAAAATACAGCGACGTCGATATATGAAATATAGATCCTCACTTCTAAATTGAATTATATTCGTGACATTTAATTAGCATATTGATTATTGTTTATTTTTAATAAATCTATATTGTAAAATATATGTCTTGCAATTTTTTAATTATCAATAATAATAGGTATTGTATATGGTGTTCACCATATATTAATTATAATTAAAAATAAAATGTATGACATTTCAAATGCAGATTAAAGTAATATTTACTATTATTCATACGATATATTAAAAAATATCATTTCTAGTTTGTCGAGTATTTATTAATTTTCTAATGAAATAAAATGAAAATTAATACAGGATGTAATAAATATAATGTAATAATTGACTTATTTATAACTTAATAGAATTATTAATATCAATATAATACTTATATATTTGTTAAGTTAAACCTTTAAATTAGAAATTTGATTATTTAAGATCAATTATGATCATTTTATCTAAATTTATTAAAGATGGTTTAAAAAGATTGTAGATTATCTAAACAAATGCAATATGATCTAATATGATTTAAAAATGAATTTAAAATGATTCTTTGAGAGGAATCAGTTATAGCTATTATGATGACTGCTGACTCAACAAAAGCTGTTACTGCTTCATGGGATAATACTCTTAAGAACATCTGGTTACGTAACAATACTGGGTTATAGTCATAATCAATAAATATCTTAATAACTTGTATGAAGTAAATAAGATAAATACTGCTCATAATGAATTCATTATAAGTTAACTTATGTCAAGCAAGACAATAATAAAGAAACGTGTAAATATTCCAATTTTATCCGTCACGCTTGAGTAGGTATGGGATCTATGTTATGGCACAGTGTCTTCTACAGTAACAGTAGTTGGTCGAGATGTATTGCAATTACATCTCTTACTTCAATACGATGGCGTATGCTTTACTTCAGAACGTACAAGACTAAGAGTTTGGTCTCTGACCTTTAACTCTTACGTGTGGGTCATCGACTCCTATTCCGACCCCGCTACTATATATCTTGTTGATAGTGTGTATCTACTTGTTGCCATATTTCAATGTCAGAGAGTAACTTGACCTCTTATATACGGTAACTAGATCTCCCTCTCCTAATTATAGGCAGTAACAAGATGCGCGTGTGAAGTGTGATAAGGCATAATACTCTGGGAGCTGTCAGCGGTGTCACTTTGACAACTTAAGACGTGTGTTTACCGAGTGGTACGTTCGTCAGTGCACCCGCCACTATGTTCTACGCTTTCAGTGGAAGTGCGGAAGCCCGCCTACGCAACGCCCGCACCGGTGAACAGAGTACAAACTTCCTATACATAGCGGCGCTTGTATCACTGCATTGGCCATCTCCCAAGAATATTACGTTTTCGCCGCTAGGGGAAATGCGGCACGGCATTCTGCTTCAGACTCCTCAAGTGGTTCCGGAAGTAAACTGTTACTTGTGTCAAGAGACTTGTTGGCTGTTGATATGATCAGGTAAGAATGTCTGGTGTCACTTCATTAGCTGTCAGTCTGGTGCCATTCCTGTTTATCAGTTTAACATCCATCAACACCTTCATATCCCACACTCACATCTCTCCCCCACCCCTGTATACTGTACAATGTACAGTGTACAATGTACAGTGTACAATGTACAGTGTACAATGTACAGTGTACAATGTACAGTGTACAATGTACAGTGTACAATGTACAGTGTACAATGTACAGTGTACAATGTACAGTGTACAATGTACAGTGTACAATGTACAGTGTACAATGTACAGTGTACAATGTACAGTGTACAATGTACAGTGTACAATGTACAGTGTACAATGTACAGTGTACAATGTACAGTGTACAATGTACAGTGTACATATAGTTAGTTTATCAAATGCATTCGGAACATGTTATGCCCAGCTATTTAAAATCTTCAATAATCTGCCTTTCCATCAACAGTTCAAACAATTATTATAAGATATATATACAATCAATACTGCCAAGTTTGTATATTTTAATACTTTGATAAAGGTCTGGATATGGTGGATAAGGTGTTCTCATATTATATTGACTACAAAAACTTTAATTAAGAAAGAGAGATACAGAATAATATCTAGGTATTCCAATTGATGTTAAGCATTTATAAAGAATTACTTCATCACTACCAACATTACTTATCAATCTTAGTTATTCATTATTATCCCCTTGGCAGAAATTAAAACCTTAAGTAGAATATTCTGCTATCTTTTAAAATGATTTCTATTCGAGGAAGTGAGATTAATTACTTTCCTCTAAAGATATTATAATTGCATGTATGGCTACAATGAATTTTAAAGATATAATTGATTTAACAATAGTCTTATATTGAGTTGGCATTTCTGACTTATTATCTGGCAAAGAAAACTCAGGAGTTCTTTTCTCTTACTGATATTGTTCAACTGGAGAAAACTTATATAAGAGAGTATGTCAAGCAGCATAAAGAATGTACATGCATAATAATATACCAACAAAATGACTTAAACTCTAATATTGTCTAGAAAAACAGAGAAGCAAATTATTGAATAGAGTTGTCATCTAACAATCAAATCAACAGAATGTTCTCAACAAACAAGACTTTTCAGTGAATGCAAATATTCGCATGAATCTGGATTAGATTTGCTTCCGATATCAAATTTTCATTATTCTAGTGATAAATCTTCTCGTGACATGTCCAGTAGCATAGAAACTACCTATAAATTAAACTATTGTCCAAACACTTGTCTAAACTCTTGTCCAAAATCTTATCCAAACTATTGTCCAAACACTTGTCTAAACTCTTGTCCAAACTCTTATCTAAACTATTGTCCAAACACTTGTCTAAACTCTTGTCCAAACACTTGTCCAAATTCCTATCCAAACTCTTATCCAAACTATTGTCCAAACACTTGTCTAAGCTCTTGTCCAAACACTTGTCCAAATTCCTATCCAAACTCTTATCCAAACTATTATCCAAACTCATGTCCAAACTATTGTCCAAACTCTTGTCCAAACTATTATACAAACTCTTGCCCAAACTGTTGTCCAAACACTTGTCTAAACTCTTGTCCAAACACTTGTCCAAACTTTTGTCCAAATCTTGTCTAAATTCTTTACCAAACTCATGTCCAAACTATTGGCCAAACTCTTGTCCAAATTCCTATCCAAACTCTTATAGTATACACATGTGTATATATATATATACATATATATATATATATATATAAATATATATATACATGTATATGTATATACACATGTGTATATATACATATATATATATATATATATATATATATATATTAGTATAAATGGATATCTTCATTACAACACCTCCAGATTCAATAAACAACACATCTGGTTATGCAATATAATCTCAATATTTTATACAAACTTTTTGACTTAAAAAAATTATTTATAATTATCAGTAATTATTGTAAATAATTATGTAAAGTTAATAATTATAAAATATTAATTGGTAAGGTAATGATTACTACTTATATTAATAGATTATAATTAAAAAGTTAATCATATATGAACATGAAAATAATATCAAATAATTAATTATGAAATAATGCAAAAATTAATAATAATATTAATAATACATTTTATAAATTTTACTAATAGATTTTATTATTAACCATCCCATTTTATAGATATATGCAACTTTGGAATGTTGCAGCTGACTACAGTGGAGAAAGGGATACTGCGGTTGCTGGAGCAGTTTGTCTTGAGCCAAGACCTATCAGCGAAAGATTTCGCGTTGCAGAAAAAGATGATATTATTCTTTTCAAAGATTCTTCAGTTATAATCCTGAGCAATAAAGGTTGATGTTCTGTAATAAACTTCAAACTAAATATTTAAATACTAAAACTTATATCTATATTTCCACATATTAGGAACTAATATAAATTATCACCTAGCGCTCTACCTACTTCGATGAACTGCGATGAACCTGATGACCTTTGTTGACCCGTTGAAGGTAGTGTTACATAAGTCCCTATTGACACCACGCAATGACTTCTAGGTTTCTCCACCGTCAGTGAGGATGAGAGATCAGTCTATCAAACTATCAACGTTTATGATTTAAACACCCACAAGTTCACCTCGAGACTCAGAGATTGTTTCATTGTACCCAGGTAAAGTATTGCAGGAATGAGGTGCTTATTTCCCTTCCATAAACATTTTTTAACCTTTTCCTTACTCGGTAATAAACCATCACTGATCCTGCTAAACCCTACCCCGTTTATCTCAATAACCATCACTAGCCCTACCTGGAAAACTTGCTAACCTCTACACACTCTAACTTCTACACTCTAACCTCTATACACTCTAACCTCTATACACTCAAACCTATATACACTCTAACCTCCAACTACTCTAACCTCTACAAACAACCTGCATCACTACAGCCTACAACACGAGTACGTTTTGCTAGATGGTCAACGTCTGATGGGTCTCAGTGACAATCGTAACCACTTTGTAATCTGGTCATTAGTTAGTTGTCATGTGACAGGCCGAATAAAAAACAGCTTCCGAGCAATGGACAGGAGGAGAACAGATGTGGGGCTGAAGCCTAACACTCAAGTGTGTGGAGGTTAGAGGTCAGAGTGGTAAAGAGGGTGTAATGGCAGTTAATTGGAGAGTATAGTGGCAGTTAGAGGGTATAGTGGCAGTTAGAGGGGGTAGTGGAAGTAATAGGTTGTAGAGGTAGTTAGAGGGTATAGTGGCAGTTAGAGGGTATAGTGGCAGTTAGAGGTTGTAGTGGCAGTTAGAGGGAGTAGTGGCAGTTAGAGGGTATAGTGGTAGTTAGAGGGGGTAGTGACAGTTAGAGGGTATAGTGGCAGGTAGAGGGTGAGTGGCAGGTAGAGAGGGTAGGGGAAGTTATAGGTTGTAGAGGGTATAGTGGCAGTTATAGGATATAGTGGCAGTTAGAGGGTATAGTGGCAGTTAGAGGGTGTAGTGGCAGATAGACGATGTAGTGGCAGTTAGCGGGTGTAGTGGCAGTTAGAGGGTGTAGTGGCAATTAGAGGCTGTAGAGTTAGTTATAGGGGGTAGTAGAAGGTAGAGGGTGTAGTGACAGTTAGAGGGTGTAGTGGCAGTTAGAGGGTGTAGTGTTAGTTAGAGGATGTAGAGGCAGTTAGAGGCAATTAGAGGGTATAGTGGCAGGTATAGGATGTAGTGGCAGTTAATGGATATAACCTTCTAACAACTGACCACTCTCTAACAACTGACCTTCTTATCATCCCATCTACAGTTAATAACAATGAACACACACCGCATACCGATGGTTACAAATTAACTTCCGGTTTTGCTGGTTGTAAAAGAAGAGGTACTTCTCTTATGCAACCATGGGAGAGAAGAGCTGAATCAATAGAACAAAGGAGGGTAACGCATGAAGCAGAAGATGCTGAGGCAGTTGAGAATTTAGAGGCTTTTAATGCTGAGAAGGTTTCACCCCCATACTCTCCACTCCTTCACACCCACTTCCTCTCCCTCCCACTCACCTCTTCTCCTTTCAACTTCCATACATCAACCTATTCCCCTCTTCACTTCCTTACACCCACCTCCTCTCCGCATAACTCCCTCACTCCTACATTCACTCTTCATATCTCCTTTAAACCCACCTCCTGTCCTCTTCACTCCTTCACACTAATCTCCATTCCACTCCCTTATGTTCCTTCTCCTCCTCAAATATCACTACAGGCTAACGGTATCGATCAGTTCATCATGAGCGGAGATTTGCAGACAATGGTGGCATCTTACTACGCTCATCACTTGTGCGTGTTCGACATCTCCAGTTCTACTCACGTTGCAACTTTAGAGAGCAGTTGCACAATGTTGATGTTGTATGTGTCCGCAATTAGTCATGACGGCACAAGTCTGGTACACGCAAACTACGATGAGCAAGTGAAGGTCACCGAACCTCCTCACACACCTCCCCACACCCCATGCCACTCACACCACTACCTCATACACCACTCCCTTCTACACTTAACTCACTACCCAGCACACACTACTCCCTCACACAATACTCCTCACAAACTTCACTCACTACATCTCCCTCGTGCACTTCACTCACTACATCTCACACACCACTCCCTCACTCACTACCCCTCATACACAGTCTAGTTATGTAACGGTGTGGAATACTCACCAGGGCTATGTAAGAAAGAGGCTGAGAGGAGAAAGGGATGTCAGAGCACTTACGCTTTGTCAAGATTTAGAAAATAACTCTGGTTTAAAATACAATTAATAAAGTACAATTATTAAAATACAATTAATAAAATACAATTAATAAAGTACAATTAATAAAATACAATTAATAAAATACAATTAATAAAGTACAATTAATAAAATACAATTAATGGAATAATATTGATGTCATTACTGTTATAACTAATTATATTTATATTAATTTTATAAAAGATTTTTTCTTGTTCAAATATATATTTTATTTTAAAAGTTTTAATGTTTACATGTGATAGCAGTGATGAGCTTTTGGTGGTGATGACTAAAGGAAAGAATGAGTTGAGAGTATGGCAACCAGGCTCAAGGAATCAAGTTCAAAAGATCAAAGGATAGCCGAACCTTGACATCACTAGTGAAGCTAAGTTCGACTTAAAAATAATTAGTTAATAATTAATTAGTTATTAATTAAATAGTTAAGCCACTATTTACAACTATTTATTGTTAATTATCTTAATTATTAAATAAGCTTATAACAAATATTTTTAACCTACAATAAATGTTATACATTATACGACATACACTATATGTCTACAACATTATGTCGTACAGTACATGGCATAGACTATGTAAAACTTGATCACTGCTAATAAATAATGGAAAACAAAAATATGAATTGTTTCCATACTTTTAATTATAATTGATTTCTTATATTCTTTTTTGGTATGAATTTAAAAAGCCAAAATAATATATATCATGTAATAATATTAATAGTATAAGGATATATACCCTATATGTATAATCCTATATCTATATTTTGCATATAAATATAAACATCAATGATTATTATCATCTGTGTTAGTTTGTTTAGGATCCGGCCATTATTAGAAGTAAGTAATATTTTATTATTTCTATAATGTTAAGAATTCTTAAAACCTACTAACAAATTGTATTCGAGAATTATTTTAAAATTTAGTTAACAACAACTATTACAAATACACGGTTTTAATATGCGAATATAAATGTATTTGTAGTTAATAATACAATTAAATCAATATCATTTCATTTTTATTTCACACGCATTTAGTTTGTTTACAATAAAACTTTAGATTATTAAATATATTCATATACATATATATTCAATATATTTACCGTTTATATTTTTAGTATTACATAGTAATATAATTTACCTCGTAACTTTACTACTTTTGATTAATTTTAACTATAAAAAAGGTTTAATAAATACCATTTAATTTTAGAATTTCACTATTATATAAATCAACGAATTTAACTTATATATGATATAATATATTTTTTCATTATAATATTTTAAATATATTAAAACTGTAATATATTACTATAATAATTACACAGAACATCATTTATATTATAATATTAAAATATTAAAATAAAATGATTTTATATTATTTAGCGTGTACAATTAATTACGTTTTGATCAAATCTTTCGTAATCACTAATGAATTATTACGAATTCAGGAATTAAAAGATAGCGCAGGTAGGAGTAAATCATATTATAGTAAAAATGCTATTATTTAGTTGAATATTGTGCTATTAATAATAATAGATAATAAATGTCAAATAATAATTTCATATAAATTAACATATGCATATTTGAATGCGCAATATGATAAAGTACGATATAGGACGATACATATATACAATTATCATATTTTTGTTAACATAAATCTTATATAATACCCGTAGCTAATATATTTACTTACATTGGTGTAAATGTTATTCAATAATATAATATATAACATAATAATACTAATAAAATGATGTAACATACTTGAACTAGATGAGGATTTATGTTATAAATTTATTATTTATAATATATATTATATAGTTCATTATTACTAGTTACAAAATAAGGGATGATGTTCTAGTAATTAAATTATAGACTATTAATTTATTCTATTATTATATTTAGTATATTTTTCTAATTTATCAATTCTAATAGTTTTTCTTAATAGTTTTCTTATAATTTCCATAATTGATTAATACAAATATAAATTATTCCAGAGGTTTCTTCTTATAAAGATTATCTGTTTACAACGCAGACTTTAAATAGGAATATAAGGTAAATATAAAGTTAATTGTTATTTATTACTAAATAAGAAATGAATAAGAGAAATGTATCTAAATTATATGACATTTTAAATATTGATTAATAACAATTATTGAAATTTTCCTAATGTTAACAAATAAAATAACTAATAATTTTGATCACAAGGTCTATAAGATGCCGAGGCATAAAAAGAAAAAGATTTCAAATAAAAAGAAGATGAAGCAAAAAAAAGATAAGATGGAGCAAATCTCTTTAGAAAGGAATATTGAGAAAAACATTTTAGAAGAGGAGATGGAGCGAAACTCTTTAGAAGAGAAGATGAAGCAAACCACATTAAAAGATAAGAAAGATCGAACCGCTTTAGAAGAGGAAATTGAGAAAGCACTTTTAGAAGAGAAGATTGAGTTAAAGGCTTTTGAAGAAGCAATCTCTACTAATTTCTATAAGCGGTATGAGAAATATCAAATTAATAATAAAGATTACTATAGGCTAAGAGAAAATGAAGTATCATTTAGAGAAATTATGAGGAGCAAATACTCTTACGATGCATTTCATATTATAGATCATTATGAAAAACATCATGGAAAGCTTAAAGTAGCTGTCAGTGGTAATGCGATTATCAACGAGCCAATAGATACATCTGTAAAATCCAACGACGCTATACAAATTGCATCGCGTAGGAATTATGGATATTTGACAAAACTAGTAGTCGAAAAAAGTCATATGAAATTCTTTAGATTGCCTATTGAAACTGCATCTCTACTTCATCAAAGTAAATCAGTGTTTAATTACAGTCACAATAATCCGCGCTCCATATTAGCTGTGAACTCATTGAAGTATGGTAATGACATTATATCTAATTTAATTAGAAAACGCAAAATACAGCGACGTCGATATATGAAATATAGATCCTCACTTCTAAATTGAATTATATTCGTGACATTTAATTAGCATATTGATTATTGTTTATTTTTAATAAATCTATATTGTAAAATATATGTCTTGCAATTTTTTAATTATCAATAATAATAGGTATTGTATATGGTGTTCACCATATATTAATTATAATTAAAAATAAAATGTATGACATTTCAAATGCAGATTAAAGTAATATTTACTATTATTCATACGATATATTAAAAAATATCATTTCTAGTTTGTCGAGTATTTATTAATTTTCTAATGAAATAAAATGAAAATTAATACAGGATGTAATAAATATAATGTAATAATTGACTTATTTATAACTTAATAGAATTATTAATATCAATATAATACTTATATATTTGTTAAGTTAAACCTTTAAATTAGAAATTTGATTATTTAAGATCAATTATGATCATTTTATCTAAATTTATTAAAGATGGTTTAAAAAGATTGTAGATTATCTAAACAAATGCAATATGATCTAATATGATTTAAAAATGAATTTAAAATGATTCTTTGAGAGGAATCAGTTATAGCTATTATGATGACTGCTGACTCAACAAAAGCTGTTACTGCTTCATGGGATAATACTCTTAAGAACATCTGGTTACGTAACAATACTGGGTTATAGTCATAATCAATAAATATCTTAATAACTTGTATGAAGTAAATAAGATAAATACTGCTCATAATGAATTCATTATAAGTTAACTTATGTCAAGCAAGACAATAATAAAGAAACGTGTAAATATTCCAATTTTATCCGTCACGCTTGAGTAGGTATGGGATCTATGTTATGGCACAGTGTCTTCTACAGTAACAGTAGTTGGTCGAGATGTATTGCAATTACATCTCTTACTTCAATACGATGGCGTATGCTTTACTTCAGAACGTACAAGACTAAGAGTTTGGTCTCTGACCTTTAACTCTTACGTGTGGGTCATCGACTCCTATTCCGACCCCGCTACTATATATCTTGTTGATAGTGTGTATCTACTTGTTGCCATATTTCAATGTCAGAGAGTAACTTGACCTCTTATATACGGTAACTAGATCTCCCTCTCCTAATTATAGGCAGTAACAAGATGCGCGTGTGGAGTGTGATAAGGCATAATACTCTGGGAGCTGTCAGCGGTGTCACTTTGACAACTTAAGACGATAAAGTAGAATGAGACCAGTCCGTATGTTTAACGAGTGGTACGTTCGTCAGTGCACCCGCCACTATGTTCTACGCTTTCAGTGGAAGTGCGGAAGCCCGCCTACGCAACGCCCGCACCGGTGAACAGAGTACAAACTTCCTATACATAGCGGCGCTTGTATCACTGCATTGGCCATCTCCCAAGAATATTACGTTTTCGCCGCTAGGGGAAATGCGGCACGGCATTCTGCTTCAGACTCCTCAAGTGGTTCCGGAAGTAAACTGTTACTTGTGTCAAGAGACTTGTTGGCTGTTGATATGATCAGGTAAGAATGTCTGGTGTCACTTCATTAGCTGTCAGTCTGGTACCATTCCTGTTTATCAGTTTAACATCCATCAACACCTTCATATCCCACACTCAAATCTCTCCCACACCCCTGTATACTGTACAATGTACAATGTACAGTGTACATTGTACAGTGTACAATGTACAATGAACAGTGTACACTGTACACAGTATACTGTACACTGTACAATATACACTGTACATATAGTTAGTTTATCAAATGTATTCGGAACATGTTATGCCCAGCTATTTAAAATCTTCAATAATCTGCCTTTCCATCTACAGTTCAAACAATTATTATAAGATATATATACAAACAATACCGCCAAGTTTGTATATTTTAATACTTTGATAAAGGTCTGGATGAGGTTGATAAGGTGTTCTCATATTAAATTGACTACAAAAACTTTAATTAAGAAAATATAAAGGTCATATTCAACTAATAAACTTCCAAATATTAAACAATAAGGTTTATTTAACAAAATATGCCGATGATCCTGCTCTAATTTCAAATCACGCTAGAGGAATGAAACATATATTATTGATGGAATAGACTAACAGCTTTAAAAGGTTTTAAATAGATTTTAAAGGTAAAAACTAAAAAGAATTCCACTCCAATACTACTCTCTATCATTGAACAACTGTATTAAATAAGGTATTCTATATCCATGACCTAGAAATATAATATTAAAAGAGAGATACAGAATAATATCTAGGTATTCCAATTGATGTTAAGCATTTATATAGAATTACTTCATCACTACCAACATTACTTATAAACTTAGTTATTCATTATTATCCCCTTGGCAGAAATTAAAACCTTAAATAGAATATTCTGCTATCTTTTAAAATGATTTCTATTCGAGGAAGAGAGATTAATTACTTTCCTCTAAAGATATCATAATTGCATGTATGGCTACAATGAATTTTAAAGATATAATTGATTTAATAATAGTCTTATATTGAGTTGGCATTTCTGACTTACTATCTGGCAAAGAAAACTCAGGAGTTCTTTTCTCTTACTGATATTGTTCAACTGGAGAAAACTTATATAAGAGAGTATGTCAAGCTGCATAAAGAATGTACATGCATAATAATATACCAACAAAATGACTGAAACTCTAATATTGTCTAGAAAAACAGAGAAGCAAATTATTGAATAGAGTTGTCATCTAACAATCAAATCAACAGAATGTTCTCAACAAGCAAGACTTTTCAGTGAAGGCAAATATTCACATGAATCTGGATTAGATTTGCTTCAGACATCAAATTTTCATTATTCTAGTGATAAATCTTCTCGTGACATGTCCAGTAGCATAGAAACTACCTATAAATTAAACTATTGTCCAAACACTTGTCTAAACTCTTGTCCAAACTATTGTCCAAACACTTGTCTAAACTCTTGTCCAAACTATTGTCCAAACACTTGTCTAAACTCTTGTCCAAACTCTTATCCAAACTATTGTCCAAACACTTGTCTAAACTCTTGTCCAAACTCTTATCCAAACTATTGTCCAAACTCTAGTCCAAACACTAATCCAAACTCTTGTCCAAATTCCTGTCCAAACTCTTGTCCAAACTATTGTCCAAACTCTAGTCCAAACACTAATCCAAACTCTTGTCCAAATTCCTGTCCAAACTCCTGTCCAAACTCTTGTCCAAACTATTGGCCAAATTATTGTCCAAACTATTGTCCAAATCATTGTCCAAACTCTTATCCAATCACTTGTCCAAACTATTGTCCAAACTATTGTCCAAACTATTGTCCAAACTATTGTCCAAACTATTGTCCAAACTATTGTCCAAACTATTGTCCAAACTATTGTCCAAACTATTGTCCAAATACTTGTCCAAGCTCTTTTCCAAAATCTTGTATAAACTATTGGCCACCTTCTTGTCCAAATTCTTGTATAAACTATTGGCCACCTTCTTGTCCAAACTCTTGACTAAACTATTGACAACCTTCTTGTCCAAACTCTTGTATAAACTTGTTAAGTGAATATGCAAGCTGATAATATAAGTCCAAACAAAATTCACTTAATTCTTTAAAAATGCTAATATATAAATAATATAATTCTCAACTAAATAAAAAATAGGGTAATAGATTAACACCAACTGTACTAATCAAAATGATGGACTTATGTATAAGATGTAATTCTTCTGACAAGATAATATACAAAGAACTTCCCAAAAGAAGTTAGATAAGTACATGATATTAGAATACATATCAGGATAAACAATATATCTTCATTAATTCCTGAATATTATTAAAAGTTTCATATCCAGATGGCTGCTACAATTTTTATTAACAATATCTATCAACATTTGTATCCTAGTTTTGATATTTTGTAAGTCATTGCAGATAAATATACAAGTATAATTGAAATATACAATAGTACCATTCTGAGCCATGCACCATATATATAAATATATATATATATATATATATATATGTATATGTATATATACATGTATATGTATATACACATGTGTATATATACATATACATATATATATATATATTAGTATAAATGGATATCTTCATTACAATACCTCCAGATTCAATAAACAACACATCTGGTTATGCAATATAATCTCAATATTTTATACAAACTTTTTGACTTAAAAAAATTCTTTATAATTATCAGTAATTATTTAAAATAATTATGTAAAGTTAATAATTATAAAATATTAATTAGTATGGTAATGATTACTACTTATATTAACAGATTATAATTAAAAAGTAAATCATATATGAACATGAAAATTATATTAAATAATTAATTATTAAATAATGCAAAAATTAATAATAATATTAATAATACATTTTATAAATGTTACTAATAAATTTTATTATTAACCATCCCCTATTCTAGATATATGCAACTTTGGAATGTTGCAGCTGACTACAGTGGAGAAAGGGATACTGCGGTTGCTGGAGCAGTTTGTCTTGAGCCAAGACCTATCAGCGAAAGATTTCGCGTTGCAGAAAAAGATGATATTATTCTTTTCAAAGATTCTTCAGTTATAATCCTGAGCAATAAAGGTTGACGTTCTGTAATAAACTTCAAACTAAATATTTAAATACTAAAACTTATATCTATATTTCCACATATTAGGAACTAATATAAATTATCACCTAGCGCTCTACCTACTTCGATGAACTGCGATGAACCTGATGACCTTTGTTGACCCGTTGAAGGTAGTGTTACATAAGGCCCTATTGACCCCATATAATGACTTCTAGGTTTCTCCACCGTCAGTGAGGATGAGAGATCAGTCTATCAAACTATCAACGTTTATGATTTAAACACCCACAAGTTCACCTCGAGACTCAGAGATTGTTTCCCTGTACCCAGGTAAAGTATTGCAGGAATGAGGTGCTTATTTCCCTTCCATAAACATTTTTTAACCTTTTCCTTACTCGTTAATAAACCATCACTGATCCTACTAAACCCTACCCCGTCTATCTCAATAACCATCACTAGCCCTACCTTGAAAACTTGCTAACCTCTACACTCTTTACACACTCTAACCTCTACACTCTAACCTATATACACTCTAACTTCTATACACTCTAACCTCTATACACTCTAACCTCTATACACTCTAACCTCTATACACTCTAACCTCTACACACTCTAACTTCTACACTCTAACCTCTATACACTCTAACCTCTATACATTCTAACCTCTATCTACTCTAACCTCTACACACAACCTACATCACTACAGCCTACAACACGAGTACGTTTTGCTAGATGGTCAACGTCTGATGGGTCTCAGTGACAATCGTAACCACTTTGTAATCTGGTCATTAGTTAGTGGTCATGTGACAGGCCGAATAAAAAACAGCTTCCGAGCAATGGACAGGAGGAGAACAGATGTGGGGCTGAAGCCTAACACTCAAGTGTGCGGAGGTTAGAGGTCAGAGTGGTAAAGAGGGTGTAATGGCAGTTAATTGGAGAGTATAGTGGCAGTTAGAGGGTATAGTGGCAGTTAGAGGGTGTAGTGTGAGTTAGAGGGTGTAGTGGCAGTTAGAGGGGGTAGTGGAAGTAATAGGTTGTAGAGGCAGTTAGAGGGTGTAGTGGCAGTTAGAGGGTATAGTGGCAGTTAGAGGTTGTAGTGGCAGTTAGAGGGTGTAGAGGCAGTTAGAGGTTGTAGTGGAAGTAATAGGGTGTAGTGACAGTTAGAGGGTGTAGTGGCAGTTAGAGGCTGTATTGGCTGTAGTGGCAGTTAGAGGGTATAGTGGTAGTTAAGGGAGTAGTGGCAGTTAGAGGGTATAGTGGCAGGTAGAGGGTGAAGTATTAGTTAGAGGATGTAGAGGTAGTTAGAGGGTATAGTGGCAGTTAGAGTGTGTAGTGTTAGTTATAGGGAGTAGTGGCAGTTAGAGGGTGTAGTGGCAGTTAGAGAGTGTAGTGGCTGTAGTGGCAGTTAGAGGATATAGTGGCAGGTAGAGGGTGAGTGGCAGGTATAGAGTGTAGTGGCAGTTAGAGGGTATAGTGGCAGGCAGAGTGTATAGTGGCAGTTAGAGGCTGTAGTGGCTTAGTGGCAGTTAGAGGGTGTAGTGGCAGTTACAGGGTGTAGTGGTAGATAGAGGGTATAGTGACAGTTAGAGGGTGTAGTGGCAGTTAGAGGCTGTAGAGTTAGTTATAGGGGGTAATAGAAGGTAGAGGGTGTAGTGACAGTTAGAGGGTGTAGTGGCAGTTAGAGTGTATAGTGGTAGTTAAGGGGGTAGTGGCAGTTAGAGGGTGTAGTGGCAGGTAGAGGGTGAAGTGTTAGTTAGAGGCAGTTAGAGGGCATAGTGGCAGGTATAGGGTGTAGTGGCAGTTAATGGATATAGCCTTCTAACAACTGACCACTCTCTAACAACTGACCTTCATATCATCCCATCTACAGTTAATAACAATGAACACACACCGCATACCGATGGTTACAAATTAACTTCCGGCTTTGCTGGTCGTAAAAGAAGAGGTACTGCTCTTATGCAACCATGGGAGAGAAGAGCTGAAACAATAGAACAAAGGAAGATAAGGCATGAAGCGGAAGATGCTGAGGCAGTTGAGAATTTAGAGGCTTTTAATGCTGAGAAGGTTTCACCCCCATACTCTCCACTCCTTCACACCCACTTCCTCTCCCTCCCACTCACCTCTTCTCCTCTCAACTTCCATACATCAACCTATTCCCCTCTTCACTTCTTTACACCCACCTCCTCTCCGCATAACTCCCTCACTCCTACCTTCACTCTTCATCTCTCTTTTAAACCCACCTCCTGTCCTCTTCACTCCTTCACACTAATCTCCTCTCCACTCCCTTATGTTCCTTCTCCTCCTCAAATATCACTACAGGCTAACGGTATCGATCAGTTCATCATGAGCGGAGATTTGCAGACAATGGTGGCATCTTACTACGCTCATCACTTGTGCGTGTTCGACATCTCCAGTTCTACTCACGTTGCAACTTTAGAGAGCAGTTGCACAATGTTGATGTTGTATGTGTCCGCAATTAGTCATGACGGCACAAGTCTGGTACACGCAAACTACGATGAGCAAGTGAAGGTCACCGAACCTCCTCACACACCTCCCCACACCCCATGCCACTCACACCACTACCTCATACACCACTCCCTTCTACACTAAACTCACTACCCCGCATACACTACTCCTTCACACAATACTCATCACAAACTTCACTCACTACATCTTCCTCGTGCACTTCACTCACTACATCTCACACACCACTCACTCACTCACTACCCCTCGTACACAGTCTAGTTATGTAACGGTGTGGAATACTCACCAGGGCTATGTAAGAAAGAGGCTGAGAGGAGAAAGGGATGTCAGAGCACTTACGCTTTGTCAAGATTTAGAAAATAACTCTGGTTTAAAATACAATTAATAAAGTACAATTAATAAAATACAATTAATAAAATACAATTAATGGAATAATATTGATGTCATTACTGTTATAACTAATTATATTTATATTAATTTTATAAAAGATTTTTTCTTGTTCAAATATATGTTTTATTTTAAAAGTTTTAATGTTTACATGTGATAGCAGTGATGGACTTTTGGTGGTGATGACTAAAGGAAAGAATGAGTTGAGAGTATGGCAACCAGGCTCAAGGAATCCAGTTCAAAAGATCAAAGGATAGCCAAACCTTGACATCACTAGTGAAGCTAAGTTTGACTTAAAAATAATTAGTTAATAATTAATTAGTTATTAATTAAATAGTTAAGCCACTATTTACAACTGTTTATTGTTAATTATCTTAATTATTAAATAAGCTTATAACAAATATTTTTAACTTACAATAAATGTTATACATTATACGACATACACTATATGTCTACAACATTATGTCGTACAGTACATGGCATAGACTATGTAAAACTTGATCACTGCTAATAAATAATGGAAAACAAAAATATGAATTGTTTCCATACTTTTAATTATAATTGATTTCTTATATTCTTTTTTGGTATGAATTTAAAAAGCCAAAATAATATATATCATGTAACAATATTAATAGTATAAGGATATATAGCCTATATGTATAATCCTATATCTATATTTTACATATAAATATAAACATCAATGATTATTATCATCTGTGTTATTTTGTTTAGGATCCGGCCATTATTAGAAGTAAATAATATTTTATTATTTCTATAATGTTAAGAATTCTTAAAACATACTAACAAATTGTATTCGAGAATTATTTTAAAATTTAGTTAACAACAACTATTACAAATACACGGTTTTAATATGCGAATATAAATGTATATGTAGTTAATAATACAATTAAATCAATATCATTTCATTTTTATTTCACACGCATTTAGTTTGTTTACAATAAAACTTTAGATTATTAAATATATTCATATACATATATATTCAATATATTTACCGTTTATATTTTTAGTATTACATAGTAATATAATTTACCTCGTAACTTTACTACTTTTGATTAATTTTAACTATAAAAAAGGTTTAATAAATACCATTTAATTTTAGAATTTCACCATTATATAAATAAACGAATTTAACTTATATATGATATAATATATTTTATCATTATAATATTTTAAATATATTAAAACTGTAATATATTACTATAATAATTACACAGAACATCATTTATATTATAATATTAAAATAAAATGATTTTATATTATTTAGCGTGTACAATTAATTACGTTTTGATCAAATCTTTCGTAATCACTAATGAATTATTACGAATTCAGGAATTAAAAGATAGCGTAGGTAGGAGTAAATCATATTATAGTAAAAATGCTATTATTTAGTTGAATATTGTGCTATTAATAATAATAATAATTTGAATGCGCAATATGATAAAGTACGATATAGGGCGATAAATATATACAATTATCATATTTTTGTTAACATAAATCTTATATAATACCCGTAGCTAATATATTTACTTATATTGGTGTAAATGTTATTCAATAATATAATATATAACATAATAATACTAATAAAATGATGTAACATACTTGAACTAGATGAGGATTTATGTTATAAATTTATTATTTATAATATATATTATATAGTTCATTATTACTAGTTACAAAATAAGGGATGATGTTCTAGTAATTAAATTATAGACTATTAATTTATTCAATTATTATATTTAGGATATTTTTCTAATTTATCAATTCTAATAGTTTTTCTTAATAGTTTTCTTATAATTTCCATAATTGATTAATACAAATATAAATTATTCCAGAGGTTTCTTCTTATAAAGATTATCTGTTTACACCGCAGACTTTAAATAGGAATATAAGGTAAATATAAAGTTAATTGTTATTTATTACTAAATAAGAAATGAATAAGAGAAATGTATCTAAATTATATGACATTTTAAATATTGATTAATAACAATTATTAAAATATTCCTAATGTTAACAAATAAAATAACTAATAATTTTGATCACAAGGTCTATAAGATGCCGAGGCACAAAAAGAAAAAGATTTCAAATAAAAAGAAGATGAAGCAAAAAAAAGATAAGATGGAGCAAATCTCTTTAGAAAGGAATATTGAGAAAAACATTTTAGAAGAGGAGATGGAACGAAACTCTTTAGAAGAGAAGATGAAGCAAACCACATTAAAAGATAAGAAAGATCGAACCGCTTTAGAAGAGGAAATTGAGAAAGCACTTTTAGAAGAGAAGATTGAGTTAAAGGCTTTTGAAGAAGCAATCTCTACTAATTTCTATAAGCGGTATGAGAAATATCAAATTAATAATAAAGATTACTATAGGCTAAGAGAAAATGAAGTATCATTTAGAGAAATTATGAGGAGCAAATACTCTTACGATGCATTTCATATTATAGATCATTATGAAAAACATCATGGAAAGCTTAAAGTAGCTGTCAGTGGTAATGCGATTATCAACGAACCAATAGATACATCTGTAAAATCCAACGACGCTATACAAATTGCATCGCGTAGGAATTATGGATATTTGACAAAACTAGTAGTCGAAAAAAGTCATATGAAATTCTTTAGATTGCCTATTGAAACTGCATCTCTACTTCATCAAAGTAAATCAGTGTTTAATTACAGTCACAATAATCCGCGCTCCATATTAGCTGTGAACTCATTGAAGTATGGTAATGACATTATATCTAATTTAATTAGAAAACGCAAAATACAGCGACGTCGATATATGAAATATAGATCCTCACTTCTAAATTGAATTATCTTCGTGACATTTAATTAGCATATTGATTATTGTTTATTTTCAATAAATCTATATTGTAAAATATATGTCTTGCAATTTTTTAATTATCAATAATAATAGGTATTGTATTGGTTCACCATATATTAATTATAATTAAAAATAAAATGTATGGCATTTCAAATGCAGATTAAAGTAATATTTACTATTATTCATACGATATATTAAAAAATATCATTTCTAGTTTGTCGAGTATTTATTAATTTTCTAATGAAATAAAATGAAAATTAATACAGGATGTAATAAATATAATGTAATAATTGACTTATTTATAACTTAATAGAATTATTAATATCAATATAATACTTATATATTTGTTAAGTTAAACCTTTAAATTAGAAATTTGATTATTTAAGATCAATTATGATCATTTTATCTAAATTTATTAAAGATGGTTTAAAAAGATTGTAGATTATCTAAACAAATGCAATATGATCTAATATGATTTAAAAATGAATTTAAAATGATTCTTTGAGAGGAATCAGTTATAGCTATTATGATGACTGCTGACTCAACAAAAGCTGTTACTGCTTCATGGGATAATACTCTTAAGAACATCTGGTTACGTAACAATACTGGGTTATAGTCATAATCAATAAATATCTTAATAACTTGTATGAAGTAAATAAGATAAATACTGCTCATAATGAATTCATTATAAGTTAACTTATGTCAAGCAAGACAATAATAAAGAAACGTGTAAATATTCCAATTTTATCCGTCACGCTTGAGTAGGTATGGGATCTATGTTATAGCACAGTGTCTTCTACAGTAACAGTAGTTGGTCGAGATGTATTGCAATTACATCTCTTACTTCAATACGATGGCGTATGCTTTACTTCAGAACGTACAAGACTAAGAGTTTGGTCTCTGACCTTTAACTCTTACGTGTGGGTCATCGACTCCTATTCCGACCCCGCTACTATATATCTTGTTGATAGTGTGTATCTACTTGTTGCCATATTTCAATGTCAGAGAGTAACTTGACCTCTTATATACGGTAACTAGATCTCCCTCTCCTAATTATAGGCAGTAACAAGATGCGCGTGTGGAGTGTGATAAGGCATAATACTCTGGGAGCTGTCAGCGGTGTCACTTTGACAACTTAAGACGACAAAGTAGAATGAGACCAGTCCGTATGTTTACCAAGTGGTACGTTCGTCGGTGCATCCGCCACTATGTTCTACGCTTTCAGTGGAAGTGCGGAAGCCCGCCTACGCAACGCCCGCACCGGTGAACAGAGTACAAACTTCCTATACATAGCGGCGCTTGTATCACTGCATTGGCCATCTGCCAAGAATATTACGTTTTCACCGCTAGGGGAAATGCGGCACGGCATTCTGCTTCAGACTCCTCAAGTGGTTCCGGAAGTAAACTGTTACTTGTGTCAAGAGACTTGTTGGCTGTTGATATGATCAGGTAAGAATATCTGGTGTCACTTCATTAGCTGTCAGTCTGGTGCCATTCCTGCTTATCAGTTTAACATCCATCAACACCTTCATATCCCACACTCACATCTCTCCCCCACCCCTGTATACTGTACAATATACACTGTACATATAGTTAGTTTATCAAATGTATTCGGAACATGTTATGCCCAGCTATTTAAAATCTTCAATAATCTGCCTTTCCATCAACAGTTCAAACAATTATTATAAGATATATATAAACTTAAGTAAAATATTCTGCTATCTTTTAAAATGATTTCTATTCGAGGAAGAGAGATTAATTACTTTCCTCTAAAGATATCATAATTGCATGTATGGCTACAATGAATTTTAAAGATATAATTGATTTAACAATTGTCTTATATTGAGTTGGCATTTCTGACTTAATATCTGGCAAAGAAAACTCAGGAGTTCTTTTCTCTTACTGATATTGTTCAACTGGAGAAAACTTATATAAGAGAGTATGTCAAGCTGCATAAAGAATGTACATGCATAATAATATACCAACAAAATGACTTAAACTCTAATATTGTCTAGAAAAACAGAGAAGCAAATTATTGAATAGAGTTGTCATCTAACAATCAAATCAACAGAATGTTCTCAACAAACAAGACTTTTCAGTGAAGGCAAATATTCACATGAATCTGGATTAGATTTGCTTCAGACATCAAATTTTCATTATTCTAGTGATAAATCTTCTCGTGACATGTCCAGTAGCATAGAAATTACCTATAAATTAAACTATTGTCCAAACACTTGTCTAAACTCTTGTCCAAACTCTTATCCAAACTATTGTCCAAACTCTAGTCCAAACACTAATCCAAACTATTGTCCAAACTCCTGTCCAATCACTTGTCCAAACTATTGTCCAAACTATTGTTCAAACTATTGTCCAAACTATTGTCCAAATCCTTGTCCAAACTCTTGTCCAATCACTTGTCCAAACTATTGTCCACACTATTGTCCAAACTATTGTCCAAACTATTGTCCAAATACTTGTCCAAGCTCTTTTCCAAAATCTTGTATAAACTCTTGACACCTTCTTGTCCAAACTCTTGTATAAACTTGTTAAGTGAATATGCAAGTTGATAATATAAGTCCAAACAAAATTCACTTAATTCTTTAAAAATGCTAATATATAAATAATATAATTCTCAACTAAATAAAAAATAGGGTAATAGATTAACACCAACTGTACTAATCAAAATGATGTACTTATGTATAAGATGTAATTCTTCTGATAAGATAATATACAAAGAACTTCCCAAAAGAAGTTAGATAAGTACATGATATTAGAATACATTTCAGGATAAACAAGATATCTTCATTAATTCCTGAATATTATTAATGGTTTCATATCCAGATGGCTGCTACAATTTTTATTAACAATATCTATCAACATTTGTATCCTAGCTTTGATATTTTGTAAGTCATTGCAGATAAATATACAAGTATAATTGAAATATACAATAGTACCATTCTGAGCCATGCACCATATATATAAATATATATATATATATATATATATATATATATATATATATATATGTATATGTATATATACATATATATATATATATTAGTATAAATGGATATCTTCATTACAATACTTCCAGATTCAATAAACAACACATCTGGTTATGCAATATAATCTCAATATTTTATACAAACTTTTTGACTTAAAAAAATTCTTTATAATTATCAGTAATTATTTAAAATAATTATGTAAAATTAATAATTATAAAATATTAATTAGTATGGTAATGATTACTACTTATATTAACAGATTATAATTAAAAAGTAAATCATATATGAACATGAAAATTATATCAAATAATTAATTATGTAATAATGCAAATATTAATAATAATATTAATAATACATTTTATAAATTTTAATAATAGATTTTATTATTAACCATCCCTTATTCTAGATATATGCAACTTTGGAATGTTGCAGCTGACTACAGTGGAGAAAGGGATACTGCGGTTGCTGGAGCAGTTTGTCTTGAACCAAGACCTATCAGCGAAAGATTTCGCGTTGCAGAAAAAGATGATATTATTCTTTTCAAAGATTCTTCATTTATAATCCTGAGCAATAAAGGTTGACTTTCTGTAATAAACTTCAAACTAAATATTTAAATACTAAAACTTATATCTATATTTCCACATATTAGGAACTAATATAAATTATCACCTAGCGCTCTACCTACTTCGATGAACTGCCATGATCTTGATGATGACCTTTGTTGACCCATTGAAGGTAGTGTTACCTAAGACCCTATTGACCCCATATAATGACTTCTAGGTTTCTCCACCGTCAGTGAGGATGAGAGATCAGTCTATCAAACTATCAACGTTTATGATTTAAACACCCACAAGTTCACCTCGAGACTCAGAGATTGTTTCATTGTACCCAGGTAAAGTAATGCAGGAATGACGTGCTTATTTCCCTTCCATAAACATTTTTTAACATTTTCCTTACTCGGTAATAAACCATCACTGATCCTGCTAAACCCTACCCCGTTTATCTCAATAACCATCACTAGCCCTACCTTAAAAACTTGCTAACCTCTACACACTCTAACCTCTACACTCTAACCTATATACACTCTAACCTCTATACATTCTAATCTCTATACTCTATCTCTATACACTCTAACCTTCATACTCTAGCTCTATACTCAAACCTATATACATTTTAACCTCTAACTACTCTACCCTCTACACACAACCTGCATCACTACAGCCTACAACACGAGTACGTTTTGCTAGATGGTCAACGTCTGATGGGTCTCAGTGACAATCGTAACCACTTTGTAATCTGGTCATTAGTTAGTGGTCATGTGACAGGCCGAATAAAAAACAGCTTCCGAGCAATGGACAGGAGGAGAACAGATGTGGGGCTGAAGCCTAACACTCAAGTGTGCGGAGGTTAGAGGTCAAAGTGGTAAAGAAGGTGTAATGGCAGTTAATTGGAGAGTATAGTGGCAGTTAGAGGGTATAGTGGCAGTTAGAGGGTGTAGTGTGAGTTAGAGGGTGTAGTGGCAGTTAGAGGGTTTAGTGGTAGTTAGAGGTTGTAGTGGCAGTTAGAGGGTGTAGTGTGAGTTAGAGGGTGTAGTGGCAGTTAGAGGGTATAGTGGCAGTTAGAGGGTATAGTGGCAGTTAGAGGTTGTATAGGCAGTTAGAGGGGGTAGTGGCAGTTAGAGGCTGTAGTGGCTGTAGTGGCAGTTAGAGGGTATAGTGGTAGTTAAAGGGTGTAGTGGCAGTTAGAGGGAGTAGTGGCAGTTAGAGGGTATAGTGGTAGTTAGAGGGTATAGTGACAGTTAGAGGGGGTAGTGGCAGTTAGAGGGAGTAGTGGCAGTTAGAGGGTATAGTGGCAGGTAGAGGCTGTAGTGGCTGTAGTGGCAGTTAGAGGGTATAGTGGCAGTTAAAGGGTGTAGTGGCAGTTAGAGGGAGTAGTGGCAGTTAGAGGGTATAGTGGTAGTTAGAGGGTATAGTGACAGTTAGAGGGGGTAGTGGCAGTTAGAGGGAGTAGTGGCAGTTAGAGGGTGTAGTGGTAGTTAGAGGGTATAGTGTCAGTTAGAGGGTATAGTGGTAGTTAGAGGGGGGTAGTGACAGTTAGAGGGTATAGTGGCAGTTAGAGGGTGAGTGGCAGGTAGAGAGTGTAGTGGCAGTTAGAGGGTGTAGAGGCAGTTAGAGGTTGTAGTGGTAGTTAGAGGGTATAGTGTCAGTTAGAGGGTATTGTGGCAGGCAGAGGGTATAGTGGCAATTATAGGTTGTAGATGGTGTAGAGGCAGTTAGAGGGTATAGTGGCAGTTAGATAGTATAGTGGCAGTTAGAGGCTGTAGTGGCTTAGTGGCAGTTAGAGGCTGTAGTGGCAGATAGAGGGTATAGTCGCAGTTAGACGATGTAGTGGCAGTTAGCGGGTGTAGTGGCAGTTAGAGGGTATAGTGGCAGTTAGAGGGTGTAGTGGCAATTAGAAGCTGTAGAGTTAGTTATAGGGGGTAGTAGAAGGTAGAGGGTGTAGTGACAGTTAGAGGGTGTAGTGGCAGTTAGAGTGTATAGTGGTAGCTAAGGGGGTAGTGGCAGGTATAGGGTGTATTGGCAGTTAATGGATATAGCCTTCTAACAACTGACCACTCTCTAACAACTGACCTTCATATCATCTCATCTACAGTTAATAACAATGAACACACACCGCATACCGATGGTTACAAATTAACTTCCGGTTTTGCTGGTCGTAAAAGAAGAGGTACTGCTCTTATGCAACCATGGGAGAGAAGAGCTGAAACAATAGAACAAAGGAAGATAAGGCATGAAGCAGAAGATGCTGAGGCAGTTGAGAATTTAGAGGCTTTTAATGCTGAGAAGGTTTCACCCCCATACTCTCCACTCCTTCACACCCACTTCCTCTCCCTCCCACTCACCTCTTCTCCTCTCAACTTCCATACATCAACCTATTCCCCTCTTCACTTCCTTACAACCACCTCCTCTCCGCATAACTCCCTCACTCCTACCTTCACTCTTCATCTCTCTTTTAAACCCACCTCCTGTCCTCTTCACTCCTTCACACTAATCTCCTCTCCACTCCCTTATGTTCCTTCTCCTCCTCAAATATCACTACAGGCTAACGGTATCGATCAGTTCATCATGAGCGGAGATTTGCAGACAATGGTGGCATCTTACTACGCTCATCACTTGTGCGTGTTCGACATCTCCAGTTCTACTCACGTTGCAACTTTAGAGAGCAGTTGCACAATGTTGATGTTGTATGTGTCCGCAATTAGTCATGACGGCACAAGTCTGGTACACGCAAACTACGATGAGCAAGTGAAGGTCACCGAACCTCCTCATACACCTCCCCACACCCCATGCCACTCACACCACTACCTCATACACCACTCCCTTCTACACTTAACTCACTACCCAGCACACACTACTCCCTCACACAATACTCCTCACAAACTTCACTCACTACATCTTCCTCGTGCACTTCACTCACTACATCTCACACACCACTCCCTCACTCACTACCCCTCATACACAGTCTAGTTATGTAACAGTGTGGAATACTCACCAGGGCTATGTAAGAAAGAGGCTGAGAGGAGAAAGGGATATCAGAGCACTTACGCTTTGTCAAGATTTAGAAAATAACTCTGGTTTAAAATACAATTAATAAAGTACAATTAATAAAATACAATTAATAAAATACAATTAATGGAATAATATTGATGTCATTACTGTTATAACTAATTGTATTTATATTAATTTTATAAAAGATTTTTTCTTGTTCAAATATATATTTTATTTTAAAAGTTTTAATGTTTACATGTGATAGCAGTGATGAACTTTTGGTGGTGATGACTAAAGGAAAGAATGAGTTGAGAGTATGGCAACCAGGCTCAAGGAATCCAGTTCAAAAGATCAAAGGATACCCGAACATTGACATCACTAGTGAAGCTAAGTTTGACTTAAAAATAATTAGTTAATAATTAATTAGTTATTAATTAAATAGTTAAGCCACTATTTACAACTGTTTATTGTTAATTATCTTAATTATTAAATAAGCTTATAACAAATATTTTTAACCTACAATAAATGTTATACATTATACGACATACACTATATGTCTACAACATTATGTCTTACAGTACATGGCATAGACTATGTAAAACTTGATCACTGCTAATAAATAATGGAAAACAAAAATATGAATTGTTTCCTTACTTTTAATTTTAATTGATTTCTTATATTCTTTTTTGGAATGAATTTAAAAAGCCAAAATAATATATATCATGTATTATATTAATAGTATAAGGATATATACCCTATATGTATAATCCTATATCTATATTTTGCATATAAATATAAACATCAATGATTATTATCATCTGTGTTATTTTGTTTAGGATCCGGCCATTATTAGAAGTAAGTAATATTTTATTATTTCTATAATGTTAAGAATTCTTAAAACCTACTAACAAATTGTATTCGAGAATTATTTTAAAATTTAGTTAACAACAACTATTACAAATACACGGTTTTAATATGCGAATATAAATGTATATGTAGTTAATAATACAATTAAATCAATATCATTTCATTTTTATTTCACACGCATTTAGTTTGTTTACAATAAAACTTTAGATTATTAAATATATTCATATACATATATATTCAATATATTTACCGTTTATATTTTTAGTATTACATAGTAATATAATTTAGATCGTAACTTTACTACTTTTGATTAATTTTAACAATAAAAAAGGTTTAATAAATACCATTTAATTTTAGAATTTCACCATTATATAAATCCACGAATTTAACTTATATATGATATAATATATTTTTTCATTATAATATTTTAAATATATTAAAACTGTAATATATTAATATAATAATTACATAGAACATTATTTATATTATAATATTAAAATAAAATGATTTTATATTATTTATCGTGTACAATTAATTACGTTTTGATCAAATCTTTCGTAATCACTAATGAATTATTACGAATTCAGGAATTAAAAGATAGCGTAGGTAGGAATAAATCATATTATAGTAAAAATGCTATTATTTAGTTGAATATTGTGCTATTAATAATAATAGATAATAAATGTCAAATAATAATTTCATATAAATTAACATATGCATATTTGAATGCGCAATATGATAAAGTACGATATAGAACGATACATATATACAATTATCATATTTTTGTTAACATAAATCTTATATAATACCTGTAGCTAATATATTTACTTATATTGGTGTAAATGTTATTCAATAATATAATATATAACATAATAATACTAATAAAATGATGTAACATACTTGAACTAGATGAGGATTTATGTTATAAATTTATTATTTATAATATATATTATATAGTTCATTATTACTAGTTTCAAAATAAGGGATGATGTTCTAGTAATTAAATTATAGACTATTAATTTATTCTATTATTATATTTAGGATATTTTTCTAATTTATCAATTCTAATAGTTTTTCTTAATAGTTTTCTTATAATTTCCATAATTGATTAATACAAATATAAATTATTCCAGAGGTTTCTTCTTATAAAGATTATCTGTTTACACCGCGGTCTTTAAATAGGAATATAAGGTAAATATAAAGTTAATTGTTATTTATTACTAATTATATGACATTTTAAATATTGATTAATAACAATTATTAAAATATTCCTAATGTTAACAAATAAAATAACTAATAATTTTGATCACAAGGTCTATAAGATGCCGAGGCACAAAAAGAAAAAGATTTCAAATAAAAAGAAGATGAAGCAAAAAAAAGATAAGAAGGAGCAAATCTCTTTAGAAAGGAATATTGAGAAAAACATTTTAGAAGAGGAGATGGAACGAAACTCTTTAGAAGAGAAGATGAAGCAAACCACATTAAAAGATAAGAAAGATCGAACCGCTTTAGAAGAGGAAATTGAGAAAGCACTTTTAGAAGAGAAGATTGAGTTAAAGGCTTTTGAAGAAGCAATCTCTACTAATTTCTATAAGCGGTATGAGAAATATCAAATTAATAATAAAGATTACTATAGGCTAAGAGAAAATGAAGTATCATTTAGAGAAATTATGAGGAGCAAATACTCTTACGATGCATTTCATATTATAGATCATTATGAAAAACATCATGGAAAGCTTAAAGTAGCTGTCAGTGGTAATGCGATTATCAACGAGCCAATAGATACATCTGTAAAATCCAACGACGCTATACAAATTGCATCGCGTAGGAATTATGGATATTTGACAAAACTAGTAGTCGAAAAAAGTCATATGAAATTCTTTAGATTGCCTATTGAAACTGCATCTCTACTTCATCAAAGTAAATCAGTGTTTAATTACAGTCACAATAATCCGCGCTCCATATTAGCTGTGAACTCATTGAAGTATGGTAATGACATTATATCTAATTTAATTAGAAAACGCAAAATACAGCGACGTCGATATATGAAATATAGATCCTCACTTCTAAATTGAATTATCTTCGTGACATTTAATTAGCATATTGATTATTGTTTATTTTTAATAAATCTATATTGTAAAATATATGTCTTGCAATTTTTTAATTATCAATAATAATAGGTATTGTATATGGTGTTCACCATATATTAATTATAATTAAAAATAAAATGTATGGCATTTCAAATGCAGATTAAAGTAATATTTACTATTATTCATACGATATATTAAAAAATATCATTTCTAGTTTGTCGAGTATTTATTAATATTCTAATGAAATAAAATGAAAATTAATACAGGATGTAATAAATATAATGTAATAATTGACTTATTTATAACTTCATAGAATTATTAATATCAATATAATACTTATATATTTGTTAAGTTAAACCTTTAAATTAGAAATTTGATTATTTAAGATCAATTATGATCATTTTATCTAAATTTATTAAAGATGGTTTAAAAAGATTGTAGATTATCTAAACAAATGCAATATGATCTAAAATGATTTAAAAATGAATTTAAAATGATTCTTTGAGAGGAATCAGTTATAGCTATTATGATGACTGCTGACTCAACAAAAGCTGTTACTGCTGCAAGGGATAATACCCTTAAGAACATCTGGTTACGTAACAATACTGGGTTATAGTCATAATCAATAAATATCTTAAGAGCTTGTATGAAGTAAATAAGATAAATACTGCTCATAATGAATTCATTATAAGTTAACTTATGTCAAGCAAGACAATAATAAAGAAACGTGTAAATATACCAATTTTATCCGTCACGCTTGAGTAGGTATGGGATCTAATGTAATGGCACCGTGTCTTCTACAGTAACAGTAGTTGGTCGAGATGTATTGCAATTACATTATTAAATAAGGTATTCTATATCCATGACCTAGAAATATAATATTAAAAGAGAGATACAGAATAATATCTAGGTATTCCAATTGATGTTAAGCATTTATATAGAATTACTTCATCACTACCAACATTACTTATCAATCTTAGTTATTCATTATTATCCCCTTGGCAGAAATTAAAACCTTAAATAGAATATTCTGCTATCTTTTAAAATGATTTCTATTCGAGGAAGAGAGATTAATTACTTTCCTCTAAAGATATCATAATTGCATGTATGGCTACAATGAATTTTAAAGATATAATTGATTTAACAATAGTCTTATATTGAGTTGGCATTTCTGACTTACTATCTGGCAAAGAAAACTCAGGAGTTCTTTTCTCTTACTGATATTGTTCAACTGGAGAAAACTTATATAAGAGTGTATGTCAAGCTGCATAAAGAATGTACATGCATAATAATATACCAACAAAATGACTTAAACTCTATTATTGTCTAGAAAAACAGAGAAGCAAATTATTGAATAGAGTTGTCATCTAACAATCAAATCAACAGAATGTTCTCAACAAACAAGACTTTTCAGTGAAGGCAAATATTCGCATGAATCTGGATTAGATTTGCTTCAGACATCAAATTTTCATTATTCTAGTGATAAATCTTCTCGTGACATGTCCAGTAGCATAGAAACTACCTATAAATTAAACTATTGTCCAAACACTTGTCTAAACTCTTGTCCAAACTCTTATCCAAACTATTGTCCAAACACTTGTCTAAACTCTTGTCCAAACACTTGTCCAAATTCCTGTCCAAACTATTGTCCATACTATTAGCCAAACTATTGTCCAAACTCTTGTCCAATCTCTTGGCTAAACTCTTGTCCAAACTAGTGTACAAACTCTAGTCCAAACACTTGTCCAAACTCTAGTCCAAACACTTGTCCAAACTCTTGTCCAATCACTTGTCCAAACTATTGACCGCCTTCTTGTCCAAACTATTGACCATCTTCTTGTATAAACTCTTGACACCTTCTTGTCCAAACTCTTGTATAAATTTGTTAAGTGAATATGCAAGTTGATAATATAAGTCCAACAAAATTCACTTAATTCTTTAAAAATGCTAATATATAAATAATATAATTCTCAACTAAATAAAAAATAGGGTAATAGATTAACACCAAATATACTAATTAAAACTAATCAATTCACTAATTTTCTTATGAAATTAAATAAGATAAATAAAATATAAATTAATGAAGGATGTAATAAATATAATTATTTATTTACAATATAACTGAATAGAATTATCAATTAGACAGAATGAGATGGTTGTGTGTTATAGTCTCATGTATTATTTAAAGCCAAACAATAAATATGAAAGAGCACCATTAATATATATAATTGACAAGATAAAATATTAATTATTAAAATTTATTATATAAAAATAAAATTTTAGATGATTTTTTAGAAATCAGAAATTACAATTATCACATTGTACAGCTATGATTTGAATAAATGTATAACTCGTTATATAACTTATTATATAACTCATTAGGTAACTGAATATCTCACCGAGTGTAATCTCTACTATGTGTATAAAAACCAATCTTTTATAAATTAACTTTATATAATAATCTCTAAGTATGTAAATATGTGAAATGAAAGTATCACCGGTCTAAGGCCCAGAGACATGTCTATAAGCGAAGGTCTTGAGTAAAGATAGACACTCGAGAATCTCCTCATCGTCCTCGATAACAACTCGACCGGTATCGGAGGTCGTTTGATCCCCGAGCACGAGATTGCGAAGTTGTAGAGGCATGGACAGACATCGGTTATTCTGCATGAGGTTCCCAATGCTGCGATAGAGAATCAAACGAGAAATGCAACCCTGCAAACGCCATTCCTTCATTGGCGAGGAGTCGTATGGATCCGAAGTCTTCTCTTGAAATAGTTCTGCGCAAATGGCCTGTAGTAAGATCTGTCCACGCATCGTATTCACCTGGTGAGAGGTCGAGGTAAAGGTGAGAGAGGCACTAGGGATGGGATAAGTCGCGTAAAGTGTGATAAATGAGTAATTAGGACATAAGGGGTGTGGTTAAAGGTCAACTAACGGGGTATTGAGACATAACTCCAATGAGTTTAATTGCCATTAAGCGTTGTTGGGATGACACACTGCTCATCCAGGACACCGCAATTAGCACAAGTTGGTTATGTAAGAGAGGCGAGCCATCGGAGTGAATACCCAACAGGAAGTCAGAAGATGTCAACATATTCACCGTCTGGCAAGGCAAACATCAATGGGTAACCCGGGGGTTAATAATATGTTTGACCGAGACATAAGTGAAAGGAAGAATTGGCTAGCATTGCGATTACAAACCATTTGAAGTAAACAATGTTGCACAGGATAAGATTGAGAATTTATTTCGCTGAGCATTTTGTAGAGGGCAGCACAAGAGTTTTGGTGAGTAGAGGTAAGTGATGGGTAGTTAGTGTTCAGTGTGCAGATATCATTTGACATCACCTCCATAAAGCTTTCATGAAAACATTCCTTCAAACTCAACTCGGCTAGTCTATTTATCGGAGCTTCCACTCTACCTTGATCCGAAGTACATATTTCTTTAACTGCAATGAGGAGTGATATGAGGTGAGAGGTCGGGTGAATGTGGTATGTAGTGAAATATTCAGCTTAATTAGAATAATTATATTTTTAGTTAAGTATTGGTGATAGTAGCAGTTATTTTGTACAAGGTCATGGATTAACTCTACTCCTTACGCTACTCCTTACGCTACTCATTACTCCTTACGCTACTCCTTACGCTACTCCTTACGCTACTCCTTACTCTACTCCTTACTCCTTACTCTACTCCTTACTCTACTCCTTACGCTACTCCTTACGCTACTCCTTACGCTACTCCTTACTCTACTCCTTACTCCTTACGCTACTCCTTATGCTACTCCTTATGCTACTCCTTACTCTACTCCTTACGCTACTCCTTACGCTACTCCTTACGCTACTCCTTACTCTACTCCTTACTCCTTACTCTACTCCTTACGCTACTCCTTACGCTACTCCTTACTCTACTCCTTACTCCTTACTCTACTCCTTACTCTACTCCTTACGCTACTCCTTACTCTACTCCTTACGCTACTCCTTACGCTATGCTACTCCTTACTCTACTCCTTACTCCTTACTCTACTCCTTACGCTACTCCTTACGCTACTCCTTACTCTACTCCTTACTCCTTACTCTACTCCTTACTCTACTCCTTACGCTACTCCTTACTCTACTCCTTACGCTACTCCTTACGCTATGCTACTCCTTACACTACTCCTTACGCTACTCCTTACACTACTCCTTACACTACTCCTTACGCTACTCCTTACACTACTCTTTACACTACTCCTTACGCTACTCCATACGCTACTCCTTACGCTACTCCATACACTACTCCTTACACTACTCCATACACTACTCCTTACACTACTCCTTACGCTACTCCTTACTCTACTCCTTACGCTACTCCTTACGCTACTCCTTACTCTACTCCTTACGCTACTCCTTATGCTACTCCTTATGCTACACCATACGCTACTCCTTACACTACTCTTTACACTACTCCTTACGCTACTCCATACGCTACTCCTTACGCTACTCCATACACTACTCCTTACACTACTCCATACACTACTCCTTACGCTACTCCTTACG
>OZ038316.1:490125-521211 GCA_964035775.1 Osedax frankpressi | reverse complement strand
GGTTACGGTTGTTTTTCTTTTCTCGGTTATTTTGTTGATATTTTTGATTGGCTTTAAGTGCCGCAGAAAGTCCTTCACAAATTGAAATCTTGAGTTGTTCGTGCCTCGGAGATGTACCAGAAGAGTCTATTCTTATATTAGTAATGCTTCCTGTACCAGCTGCACTACTGGTTGTTGCTCCATCTCTACTTCCTGTAGCAACACTATTTACCATCCCAGCTGGAGCAGATTTATAATTTTGTTTGGGAATTATAAAATGCGCACCTGGGAAATTTATAATGAATTAAAAATCAATTAGAATAATGATTAAATAATTTAAATAATTTTAAATATGCTGGTGTAATAATATTATTCATACAATTATACAACACATATTATATAATATATTATCATATCATATTCACATAATAATCTGTTCTCATAATTAATTTTCACAATTTCTTATTTTAGATGAAATATGAATATATATTTATATGAATATTATATATATTCTTAATCGTAAAAGAATAATTTATCTAACAAATATATATTACAATTTAATTTTGTAAAAATAATTTATCAATTCAAAGCCTATTTAACTCAAACTAGAATCTGCATTTATTATATATTCCGGTATTATTAATTATTATAATCAATAAAAAATATAATCAAATTCTTGAAAAAATGAATTTATAAAAGGATTATTCAAAATATTATTTTTTTACAAATAATCTTTAAATAACTTGTATCCAAAAAAAGATTAAAAACTTTAATTAATATCATTTATAATATAACTTAAATATTTGTTATATATATGAGGATTTATTGTTGTTCGAGTTTATATATTACAGTCCATAATATAATTTTAAATGTCTGGTTATTGTTATTAAATGATTTAAAAATAATTTAAATTATGTTATAATACAAATTTAAATTCTAATTTTTATTTTAATATAGTATTACCAATGATGGTTGAACATATAATGTCATGTAAAAATATAAAAATGTATACACAAATTAAAACAAGTATCATTTAATAACTATGATATATATTGTATAAAGCATTATAGATATAAATAAATAATATATTTTATATAATTTTAGTTAATAATTCTAATTTAATTATAAAAATAATGTTTATAAATTCCTAAATTTTAGACATATAATATAAAAATTAATCTTAATTGATAACTTAATTATATATATAAATATGTGAATATAATTAAATTAAATAATTTAAATTTTCAAAATTAATTATTATAAAAACACAAACTTTAACAAATTGTATATTTTTTTATAACGACATTTCCATTATATATAAGATTTAAATTATGAATATAAAATATAATAAATGTAGAAAAACCTTCAAATCCACTTTCTTCAGAATCTTCGAGCACTTCAGGATTCATATTCATTGAATCGAGGAAAGGTCGAAGAATCATTCCCATAGGACTAATGAAAATAGATATTGCTATATAAAATATCTAAGTTATACACAAAAGATTAATAGGTGTAATTTAGTTAACAAATTTTTGGAATTGAATAAATTGCTCAAATTCTATTATTACATATTATTGTCATATACTGTAAGCTCATATTCATGTAATAGTGCAGAATATATACTCACCTACTAAGAACACGACTTGGTAACTCCAGTATGTATTTTGGGATACCCTTACCAGTAAGAAAAAGAGAGAAAGTGTTGGAGAATGTATTACAATTGTGTTCCATTAAAGAATAGCTTCCTTTTCTACAAGTTTCACAACAAATTCAATTTGGATTGTTTATGTATTGTATTGCAAATTTAATAATATTATATTTCAATAGATTTAAGATTAAGATTAGAATAGTATTAAAAGCAAGGATTGTCTAAAGAAAAGATATCATTTCCTGTCTAATTAATGTGATTAATAATCAAATATAACTTTGTTTATATTTTAATGTAATTATAATATTCTCTAATTAATCATTTAAAGATTTCAATTAATTTTGAAAATGCTACCAATGTTATATATGGGCATATGTAATTGAAGTAAAACTATTGTCATTATTTATAATACATTGTATATCAAAATTACATCTGAGATAAGAATTAATAAGAGCAACTATTTTAAGGGAAAATATCAACTATATAATGAATGTGATATTTATACAAAGTATGTTTTAACATATATCTTAACTTATTATTAGCTTTGTTGAAACTATGACTTACTTAAAATCATTTTGGCCAAGCTCTTCTAATTGCATCATCATTATTTCTTTGGAATTTCTGTATTTCCCAAATTAATAACACTATTAGGAGCTCCTAGAACTGTTTTACCCTGTTGTAAATGCAAGTGAATTATATATAAAGATGTAAACTCTGAGGAAGATATTGTAGGTAAGTGCATAGAGACCCTGAATATAAATATAAATAAAATTTACTTCCTGTTACACTTTTAAAATAAAAAACAAGAACCAAATGAAATGAAATGCTGTAATTAAACATAGATAACCATAATTTATTAAAATTAAAATAATCTAATATGTAAATAAAATGTAAACAAATTGAAACTAACAGGTTTACAGTAAGTTATGCCTTCACCTCCAAAGAAAAATTCACAATTATAGACAACAACAGCAGTATGCCAAATACCTCCGATTTGTTCGCCTTTTATAACATATTCAAACAATCAAATATAGAATTATTTTACTAAAATAAAAATATCAAAACATTGATTTAATTAAATATTGATTGTAAATATATAATTATACTAATAATATTATAAATTTAAAAGAAGTAAACATATTAAATATTATTTACTGTATAAAAATGCATATAATACACTTGCAACCTATTTAAGAACTTTAGAACATTGTATTATAAAAATGAAAATATATATTCTAGTCTTAGATACATGATTCTGTATTAAATAAACGTATTTATTATTTGTATAATACATAATGAAGGTTTAGTCTACCATGGTATAATATGTAAAAATAAGAAACATTAATTATATATCAATCCCGGTGTATTAAGAGATACAGATACATTCAAAGCCCATGTATATTCGAGCATACAATGGGTATATTACCAGGTGACCAACACTGGCACTAAATCATACAGCACAAGTAACCTTAGTTATCACATCAGACATTGTGTTAAGAATATTAAATAGTATTTATTAATCGGAGTCCCCATCGGTGAATCTATGGATATAAAGAATCGTAACAACACTATGATAATATAAATTAATATTGTATCATCCGATATTCAAATCAGCTTCTATACTTGTAATGAATTCATATTTTAATCTCCTTAAAATAAATATATGTTAATCTCCTTAAAATAAGTATTTGCAAAATATTACATGTGTATGATTTATATATAACATTTATATCTTATAGTTAAATTATAAATTAATATCATAGCATTATAGTCCGATAACCGACGGAGCCAACTTCTATACTTGTGGATAATTCTGCTGGATAATTACTTTAAAATGACATTAAACTTTGTGTTAAATATTACACTCGTATGATTTATATATAATAAATGTATAATATAACTACTATATAAATTAGTAGTATAATTAATATTATATTATAATTGACCTAGTCAATATATATATATATGTGTGTGTATACTTGTGGTGAATTCACATATTTGGTATACTTGAACATACAAACAATATAACTTTCATATTAATATAAACCTTAAAAATATAATTACTTGAAAACTATTTAATTACTTTTAGTGATCGATATTAAAATCAAGAATTTCTATTCAGTAATTTATAAGCATGGCTAATTATAATTTTTCAGTGTCGATTTCCTTGTGTGATCTAATAATTCTGACGTTAAAATCTTAGTGAGAAATTCAATTTATGTTTAATCGATATAAACTTAAATTATATTAATGAAAATTTCCATTTGTTTTCTATTTTACAAACCAAGTAGCCCAGGTGATAAAGATTTAGCAAGACCCTTGGATAAGTCATACAAATATACGACTACAGTGGACATCGCAATTTATTAAATTAAAGTTTAAATGATTAATATGATTAATCTTTATAAAATAGTAAAAAAAATAATATAATTTAAAATTCAAAATAAAAATATGCTAAGTCATTTTTCAATAAATAATAACAATAATATTCACAATAAATGGGAATATATTATTCATAGATTTTAAATATAAACCTAGATTGACATATACAATGTATATGATGTATATTATACATCATATATAATCATAGCCTACTTCAAATTGTGAAACTAAAGCAAAATTCATATTTATTGTACAAGTTTTTTCACATTTTAATAAATTTACTAGGATATTACAATTTATAACTTATAATATCATAATATATACGCAATGTTAGCTACACTAAACTAATCATTATACCTCAATACTAAACACAGCACATCACCGACTACAACATACACTAGTAATCACACCACTGACCACATAAATGACTATATCACTTACATCACTACTAACCACTCGTCTAACCACACAATTGACTACAACATTTGACCACGCCACATCACAGACCACATCATCCCATTGACCAAACCACAGACCACACACATGATCACACTATTGTAAATACTAATGGAAACATTATTTACTATACAATTGATCACACATATGACCACATTACTGACCAAACAATTGACCATACCATACTGCCCACACCACTTTACACGTCACGGAGAGTAGCTATTTTAATGCCTATTTTATCAAATAAAAACTTTTGTTATGTTATAAAGTTATATAATTTTACTCTACACAATTATTCAGATAATTTGGGTGGTATATTCAGATTGTGTATTCAGACAATTTGGTTGGTATATTCAGGCAATTTGGTTGGGACAAAATCATTGAAATTGTACATGTAGTGCATATGATAATTTACTATTGAAAAATTTAAAATTAGAAAATATGACTTTAAAGATCTTGAATATTAATTTATTAAATGCCAAAAACTATGTAAACAATTATGTATTAAATTGTTTTCTATATTTACATTACAACATTAATTTTTTTTTGTGCAAATGAAATTTTAATACCAATTGGTATTAATACCAATTAATTGGATACTTACTACATTTTAAAAGTTATAATAATAGATTGTTTAAGTACAATTTATAATCTATTATGGAAATTATAATGGATATATGATTACAGAATGTGATTTGGTAGGCCCCACTGTAATCGGTCAACATGCATAACTAAGTTTACCAGGGCAAAAGTCTGACGAGTTTCACGGATATATCTCTAGATGATATTACGGAGACAGAGCAGGTCACCAATGAAATCCGTATTATTAATTGATTACTAGTGGTATTGAATACCCTGGTATTGAATACCCTGGTATTGAATACCCTGGTATTGAATACCCCGGTATTGAATACCCTGGTATTGAATACCCCGGTATTGAATACCCCGGTATTGAATACCCCGGTATTGAATACCCCGGTATTGAATACCCCGGTATTGAATACCCCGGTATTGATACCCCGGTATTGATACCCCGGTATTGAATACCCCGGTATTGAATACCCCGGTATTGAATACCCCGTTATTGAATACCCCGGTATTGAATACCCCGGTATTGAATACCCCGGTATTGAATACCCCGGTATTGAATACCCCGGTATTGAATACCCTGGTATTGAATACCCCGGTATTGAATACCCCGGTATTGAATACCCCGGTATTGAATACCCCGGTATTGATACCCCGGTATTGATACCCCGGTATTGAATACCCCGGTATTGAATACCCCGGTATTGAATACCCCGGTATTGAATACCCCGGTATTGAATACCCCGGTATTGAATACCCCGGTATTGAATACCCCGGTATTGAATACCCCGGTATTGAATACCCCGGTATTGAATACCCCGGTATTGAATACCCCGGTATTGAATACCCCGGTATTGAATACCCCGGTATTGAATACCCCGGTATTGAATACCCCGGTATTGAATACCCCGGTATTGAATACCCCGGTATTGAATACCCCGGTATTGAATACCCCGGTATTGAATACCCCGGTATTGAATACCCCGGTATTGAATACCCCGGTATTGAATACCCCGGTATTGAATACCCCGGTATTGAATACCCCGGTATTGAATACCCCGGTATTGAATACCCCGGTATTGAATACCCCGGTATTGAATACCCTGGTAAATTGAAAAAAGGGAGAGACACGAAGGGAGATCAAGTTTAGAGAAAAACTCAAATTTACCCGGAATTAAGATTTGGACCATACAAATATTCTTAATAGTTGAATCATTTACATAATACAGATATATAGATGAAATAATTTAATATAATATAATATAATGATATGATTATATTATAATTAATTGTAAGGTATATATTATATTTTTCATAATGTATATTTATATGATACATGAATATAATATTTATGTATAATAATATGTACTAATAAAGTTAAGTTTATAAGTATTTAAAGTGTAATTTATTATTAATATATTTTGTTCGATGTTAATTTTATATTAATCTTCATGTTATAACTAAGGTCTCTATATATACAGGGGTTTATAATATAGATAGAGACTTTATATTATGTACGTATAACTTGATGTATATTAATGTGTTAGTGTATGTATATACATATATATATATATATATATATATATATATATATATATATATATATATGTATATATGTATATATATATATATATATATATATATATATATATATATATATATGTATGTATGTATATATAATAACCTGAAATGGTTAACATTAGAAAGTAGTAATTATCTGATTATTTGATTATATTTATAGATATTGAAAATCTACAGGAGTTAATATAAATGTCATCCATACAATGTAAAGAATGGGATACAATTACAATTTACAATGTACATTGTACAATGTACAATGTACAATGTACATCATACATCCTTATAATGCTAGAGGGAAACAATGAATAATATAGCAGTAGTGACAGATAGCCGTAGTGACCACTGGTCACTGACCAGTAATCAATAGATAATGTGATTCACTCCGTAAACAGTAAGTTTGTTAAGAACTACGTAACAAACTGTTATTAGACACGAATATGACGCAATGATCATAATATTAAGTACGTAATTAACTCCGAATAACAAAATAAGAGGTAGTGATACATGCGGTGCTATGTGTTACGTAAGTTTCTAAGGCACGTAGATAATATATAATATAGTGCTATAATATAGTGCTATAATATAGTGCTATAATATAGTGCTATAATATAGTGCTATAATATAGTGCTATAATATAGTGCTATAATATAGTGCTATAATATAGTGCTATAATATAGTGCTATAATATAGTGCTATAATATAGTGCTATAATATAGTGCTATAATATAGTGCTATAATATAGTGCTATAATATAGTGCTATAATATAGTGCTATAATATAGTGCTATAATATAGTGCTATAATATAGTGCTATAATATAGTGCTATAATATAGTGCTATAATATAGTGCTATAATATAGTGCTATAATATAGTGCTATAATATAGTGCTATAATATAGTGCTATAATATAGTGCTATAATATAGTGCTATAATATAGTGCTATAATATAGTGCTATAATATAGTGCTATAATATAGTGCTATAATATAGTGCTATAATATAGTGCTATAATATAGTGCTATAATATAGTGCTATAATATAGTGCTATAATATAGTGCTATAATATAGTGCTATAATATAGTGCTATAATATAGTGCTATAATATAGTGCTATAATATAGTGCTATAATATAGTGCTATAATATAGTGCTATAATATAGTGCTATAATATAGTGCTATAATATAGTGCTATAATATAGTGCTATAATATAGTGCTATAATATAGTGCTATAATATAGTGCTATAATATAGTGCTATAATATAGTGCTATAATATAGTGCTATAATATAGTGCTATAATATAGTGCTATAATATAGTGCTATAATATAGTGCTATAATATAGTACTATAATATAGTGCTATAATATAGTGCTATAATATAGTGCTATAATATAGTGCTATAATATAGTGCTATAATATAGTGCTATAATATAGTGCTATAATATAGTGCTATAATATAGTGCTATAATATAGTGCTATAATATAGTGCTATAATATAGTGCTATAATATAGTGCTATAATATAGTGCTATAATATAGTGCTATAATATAGTGCTATAATATAGTGCTATAATATAGTGCTATAATATAGTGCTATAATATAGTGCTATAATATAGTGCTATAATATAGTGCTATAATATAGTGCTATAATATAGTGCTATAATATAGTGCTATAATATAGTGCTATAATATAGTGCTATAATATAGTGCTATAATATAGTGCTATAATATAGTGCTATAATATAGTGCTATAATATAGTGCTATAATATAGTGCTATAATATAGTGCTATAATATAGTGCTATAATATAGTGCTATAATATAGTGCTATAATATAGTGCTATAATATAGTGCTATAATATAGTGCTATAATATAGTGCTATAATATAGTGCTATAATATAGTGCTATAATATAGTGCTATAATATAGTGCTATAATATAGTGCTATAATATAGTGCTATAATATAGTGCTATAATATAGTGCTATAATATAGTGCTATAATATAGTGCTATAATATAGTGCTATAATATAGTGCTATAATATAGTGCTATAATATAGTGCTATAATATAGTGCTATAATATAGTGCTATAATATAGTGCTATAATATAGTGCTATAATATAGTGCTATAATATAGTGCTATAATATAGTGCTATAATATAGTGCTATAATATAGTGCTATAATATAGTGCTATAATATAGTGCTATAATATAGTGCTATAATATAGTGCTATAATATAGTGCTATAATATAGTGCTATAATATAGTGCTATAATATAGTGCTATAATATAGTGCTATAATATAGTGCTATAATATAGTGCTATAATATAGTGCTATAATATAGTGCTATAATATAGTGCTATAATATAGTGCTATAATATAGTGCTATAATATAGTGCTATAATACAGTGCTATAATATAGTGCTATAATATAGTGCTATAATATAGTGCTATAATATAGTGCTATAATATAGTGCTATGATATAGTGCTATGATATAGTGCTATGATATAGTGCTATAATATAGTGCTATAATATAGTGCTATAATATAGTGCTATAATATAGTGCTATAATATAGTGCTATAATATAGTGCTATAATATAGTGCTATAATATAGTGCTATAATATAGTGCTATAATATAGTGCTATAATATAGTGCTATAATATGGTGCTATAATATAGTGCTATAATATAGTGCTATAATATAGTGCTATAATATGGTGCTATAATATGGTGCTATAATATAGTGCTATAATATAGTGCTATAATATAGTGCTATAATATAGTGCTATAATATAGTGCTATAATATAGTGCTATAATATAGTGCTATAATATAGTGCTATAATATAGTGCTATAATATAGTGCTATAATATAGTGCTATAATATAGTGCTATAATATAGTGCTATAATATAGTGCTATAATATAGTGCTATAATATAGTGCTATAATATAGTGCTATAATATAGTGCTATAATATAGTGCTATAATATAGTGCTATAATATAGTGCTATAATATAGTGCTATAATATAGTTCTATAATATAGTGCTATAATATAGTGCTATAATATAGTGCTATAATATAGTGCTATAATATAGTGCTATAATATAGTGCTATAATATAGTGCTATAATATAGTGCTATAATATAGTTCTATAATATAGAGATATACATAGAATACATTTTTATGAAATATTATAAAATTATTTTCAAAAATGTTGAAACTAAATTGAAATTTGATCTGCAACGATAACATTTTGTAATCTGAATTACATTCTTAACAAAACATAGTTATATATTTAGTTATATTTAAAAAACAACAAACCGTCCAACTAATTCAAATTTATCTATTCATTATGACCAATAATACATATGACCTAGTAGATCTAAATTTATTTTCAATTTATATCTTCGATAATAAATAATGTTACAAATATTAAAAAGAATTCGAATGAGATTCAAAAAACTGGGCAACTCTTTCCTGATTGGATAGAATAGTAACGCCCATATTTGATTCAACTAAGAACATATATTAACTAGGATTTCGAGTTTATTACAGATTCATTTGAAACAATCCAAATACATATAGTAAGTTCTGTAATAACTATAATTAAGTATTTTAATATAAAAATGCATAGTATAATTTGCATACAATGTAAATTGTTCATTATATAATCTACAATATATAACTATGTTTTCAATATAATACATTTATTTTACATTATTGACCTGCTCTATTTAATATACATATTGACGTATATGAATGTATAATATATACGTTTATTATGAAGAGTTACTTTTTTAATATGAAGCTTAACATGTATATATTTATCAATAATATAAATATATTCATAATATAAATGTGTTCCATTATCTGAAGTCCCAGGCATAGCCTATCCATTACCAGCATCACGACGTACTTATCATATTCTTAAATGACCTTATTATGGGTGGTTTCATTTAAATTTATATTTGAAATCTCTTTAATTATGGTATGCTCTCCGATAATAAATAACGTGTATATAACCTATAGGCTATGTATATACCGAGGTGCACATTTATATACTTAATACAGTAATAATATTTTATTTCATCATTTGGCAGTTTAGAATTATTGTGAGAATTTCTACAGAAAAATGAACACTAATCAGTAAGTTTAAATAAAAATCACTATTTTGATGTATAGCAATTATGTTAATATTTTCAACGTAATATCTAGACTTATATATAACATTGTACATTTCTTCATTAGCAGTACCTTATTCTCACATAAAGTATAATGCAAGACATTTATATTCCATTTATTATTATTGCATCTTCATAGATATTATATAATCGAATATTGAGCTCATAAGTTATAAGCCATTAATTTGTAATTTCGTGAATTTACAGAAAACCCAATGTGTCAGGAGATAGTTTGCCATCTCAAGAAGAAAGTTCTGGAGTTTACATATTTGTTGACCCTTGGGCAACTTCTTCAGTAAACAGCAATGGAGAAATTGATCCTTGGGCATCTCCTACGAAGGAGTCCGATCTTTTACCCGGGGTAACGAATGAAGGGACGACAGATGCCACGGATCATAAAGTATTTTCGAATTCCACCAATTATGAAAACTTTCAATCTTATCAAAATCATCGACCACCATACCACCAGAACTCTGATACTTCATCGTGTAGTTTGAACAATTTAAAGCCATTCCATTTTAATCAACAAAATAGTGTAAACCAGGATTTTGAAAATCGCAACTATAACCGACACGCCCACAGACACGCCCACAGACCCATCCGCAGATACTCCCACAGACCTACCCACCGACCCGCCCATCACCACTTAGAATCTTTACGTTATGTTGACTTCTCCTCTCATCGCATCCATCGTTCAAAACAACAACACCGCACAATGGCACATACTCGCTTGAATTTCCCCCACGAAGCTTTGACTGATTTACAAAGGCTTGCGATAGATTCACGACCAATGCAGAATAAAAATGTTCTAACTACACCAACTATAAATGGGCGTGTCTTGAATAATGGAAACACGCCTACACGTAAAGGAGAAATTTACACGGGCCTAGGCAATGGTAGCGAAACTAATTCAGTAGATTTCCATCTGAGAAAAATAGAGAAAGTGAAAAGAGCGGAGAAGGAATTGTTTCAAAAGTTGATGATGCGAGGAGACAAGGGAGAATTACTTTTCTGGGATATGAAACGAGAAGCTAATAGCATAGTGAGTAGTTTCATGAGCGAAAGAAATAAATTGAGTAATAAACCTATTATCGTCACAGGAGAAACACGTACACTAAATATACCCATTAATACACATACCAGGCTATCCAAGATGATAGCTATTGATATTAATCTGGATTCAAAAAATATCATTGATGGTCTATATCTCATCCAAAAATGCGATCATATAACAATGGATGATTTAATTGAAGTCCAGTGCATGCAGTCAAATAGTATTAACCTTACAATTATTTGATCGATTTGTATCTTGTCTTTCTATTATTATATAGAAGAATGCATTAATACATGAATGCATAATATTTGAATCTGTAATTATACTTACTATAATTATTTTTAATATTAATACTATTATTAATACTATTTGAATATATGTAATAAAACATAATTAATAAGAGATTTCTAATTTATTTAAATAGATAATATCATTTATTTGTAAATTGCTAAAAAGTCATATTGATATTTAAATTTAAAATCTAGAATATTTAAAAATGAGATATTCACATTAGATAACACAATACATTTTCTATTCATATAACTAATGTCTTATGACATTTAACAAACGATTTTTATCTAATTTAATGTATATCAATTTATCATCTAGTATTATGGAAATAACATGAATTTTAAAATATATAAAACAATAATGTTCAGTTTAGAACAACAGTTTAAAACCAGGTTAGAACAATAGAACAACATCATTTCTATAAATGACTTATTTACCCATTAGAAATATTATTTGCGATAAAGTATATAATATATAAATATTTTAAATACATTGTTAATTTGTATTAATGAGTGAATGTACTTACACTCCGTACTTTCACTAAAGAATTATTACTATTTATTTGAAAGTAACATTAGAATAACAATACATTCATATGTAATAATTAATATTCACTTTACTGCGTCACCTGTTTTACTAAATCTACGTGTTAGCAACGAGCTCAGACATGTTCTTAGATTTATCTTTAAACCACAATAATAAATAAAACTTAACTGTCTTTATTCACTCTAATTCTTTTGTTTCAAAATATATTTATGAAAATATTATCTCTTTAGTTGCAGGTGTAGAGTACTGGTAAACAACTACTATATAGCATTTCTTATATATTTGTATTTATAAGTGTGAGAAGTATCTATTAATCGGCACATGCCAACTTAAATAAAATACTGATTGCAGCCATCATACAATTAAACCTTAAGGAGATGATTTGCAGTATGGTTAAAATGAAGGTGAAGTGAAAGAAATAGAACTTAATTAATTTTAGGTTAATGAAGAGGTTTAAGTGAGTAAATTAACATTATTTTAACAATATCAAAGAGATTTCAAATTCTCTCTGTTAAAACATTTCTCAAGAGAAATATTTATGAATTCAAATACAATTCACTTAAAATTCACTTATCATAGTATTTCATGTATTGAGACATTTAAATAAATATATATTAGCTACAGATATTCTTTACATCTGGAAATTAACCCTACTAAGTAAATTGACATCAAATATATATTTAATACATAACAGATTCAAATTTATTGAATTTCAGTATTCAAATATTGGAGGACTAGATACTCCAGTAAATAATAATTCCTATGTTTAGAATTATTTTATTTAATTATACAAAGGAATACAAAGGAATAGCTTTTTAATTATTTGAATCTATAAAATAATAACGATTATAATGATTTAAACAATTTTTTAAACATTTATTGCGTGGAAATTATAAAGAAATTTATAAAATTGAAATGAGATAGACAATATGCCTAATACAATCTATAAATAACAATTGATTAATTCTAGGATCTAAATCCTAGAAAGAAATTTTAGAAAGAAATTTTACTGTTGTACATATTCCTGAGATATTCGTACGATTCTTGAATTTCAATAAATCTAAAATGAAATTTAGATATTATTATCAATAGTTTAATTAGTATTACTATTTCTAGTTACAATACACTATTTAATGTATAGGTACATCATAGGTACATCAAGGTTACATTATTTATTTAATAGAGTTATTTTTAAATAATCTCTAAATTAAAAATAATATTATTATAAAATAAGATAATAATATTATCATATAAGAGATATGATAACAATAATAATGTGTCTTATAGGTCTTTTCAATCAAAAATAGAATATATTCAAATTCAATTAAACAGTAGATTTTATAGGGATAGTTTTGAGAATATATTAAAGATTGGGTGACGTGATTTTGAAAGAATGATTTCCAACTCTAGAATCAAATGGTTATTTGTTTAGTTATAGCTTAAAAGATATATAGAGTATAAACAATATGAAATATTATCTCAGAAAATAACAGTTACAGTATTACACACCAGACAATACAAAATTGCAAACATCACATTGTCTATTGTATTGAGATGATTGGGACCACTTTATAGACTTTTGTTTTATTATTACAACTATTGAGTAATTCAATACGAGGTTAAATTACTTATAGAATTTATTAATTCAGTTATTGATTAATTTTTGAATGATTACAACTTATTCTACTATCTGTGTAAAACATAATTGAGATATTTCTAGAATATTTGTCATAACAATTCACTGCCATCACCAATACACATTTGTCTAAATAAAGAGTTTTGATTGATTAATAGCCTATAAGTATTATATTATACAATTGATGACTTGATATTCAATGATTGCAAATATTGTACAAAGAAATTAGTAAAAGATTATTTCTTGAAATATACTGAAATTTAGAAAATATTTCTTGAATTTAAAATTTTTTATATTTCAAGCTACATTCGTTAGGATTTACTCAGTATTATTTGAAATAATGTCATTTAAATGACATTTGTTTACCTTAAGTTGTGAATTGAATACAAATACAATTATGAATGAAATATTTTCTATTATATCAATGAACTATTACAAATGTTGACATACATAATAATTAATAAACATATTAATGATATATTAATGATATATTAATATTAATAAGAATACATATATATTATTTAACTGATATTTTGTTTGTTCTACCAATGTAAAAAACAATGTTCAATTAATATTTATATTAGTTTATATTTTAATGTATTCAGTTATATCAATAATATATATTAGTTAATTAGCTAATAATAACATTCAATTTAACAAATATAAATTAATTAGATCAATCTTTAAATGTTAAGATCGTAATAACTTGGTTTCTCCATGATCCACTGTTTTATCTGGATGATAAGTTTTCATCAAGTTTCTGTAGGATTTCTTGAGTGCCTCCATTGTGAAATCTTGATCCACCTCCAACGTCTGCAAAGTGAGAGAGATATGAATGTTATGTACTTCTGTTTCACTTTTATTACAGTTAATTGACCTTTAGAGCCAACACAGTTTTCTGGTCATCCAGCGAACTCCAAGTGTTACTGTAGATATAGCTTGGACCATCTGCAAACACTGTAGAATGTCGGGAGCATTCAATTAGTGTAAAATCAATAAAGCAAAACTATATTGTGGTTTATTAAATAGCAGACTTCAAAGTACTTAATAAATATTTTTGTCGAATCAATAAAAGATTATTAATTAGGGTACACGAATACGTTTTATTTAGGGTACATATTGGGTACATCGTATTAAAGCTATACGTTTAGTCTACAATTCGTATTATATCATATGTACCCTAATTAGAGTTCTGCTATATGGACATGGTCTGTACCCTCATTTTTCACAGTGTGGTAATTTTACATGTATACCAGGATGTAAAGATATCAAACAAAGTATATATATGAATATAAGCATATACATAAAATTAACCATTAGTAATGAAATACCATATATTTCGTCTCAGATGTTGGCCATGGACAGATTGTAAATATTCCACTGAAAATAAGCAAAAAATGATAAATAATTAAAATAATTTGAAACCAACATTTATCTATATCCAATAAATTGCATCAATTACATATATACACAAATCTCTCTATATCAAAAGAATTTATCACCCTTAAATCTAAGTACCTACTTATATAGTACTTGGTTTAATTCATATGCTCCGCCCACCTACACGAGGCCACTCTATGCCCCGCCCACATAAGCTTTATCTATGCCCCGCCCACACTGACTCAGGGTGTAGTGTTGATTGGTGTTATTGATAATTGAGGTGTTTTGAAGAATAGTCTCCATGAAGCAGAACACCAGAACAGAATAGATAAAACACAATATCATGAAACTCCATAGAATGCCAGCTATGGGGGGGGGAAGTAGGGTTAGAATGGGATGAGTGATTATAGGAGGAAGTGACGTAGGATATAGTGTTGGAGGTAACAGGCTATGTGACTATTAATAGTATAAGTGAGTAGTAAGAGAATGGGTGAGGGAGATATATTGGGTTGCAAGGTGGGAGGATACGATGGTGTTATTGAAAAGTGATTTGGTAGGGAAGTAAAAGTGGGGTAAGAGATAAATTATTATTCACATAATTTTTTTTTGTTATCTATTGTGTTAATCTACATTTTTAAGATCCCACAATAGATGGATTACATCATAGCAACTAATTATTTGAGATAGAAAATGATAATCTATTTCTCTATTACTATTTTTTTATATACTATTAATAATTTTATGGAAAATCTTTGATTCTGCATAAAACTTCTTTTAGTCTTTGTTTTCCATGGAAAATTTAAGTTTAATTTTAATTTCGCTGCTTTATCTTTACTTTATATTTTACCTTATATCTTTACCCTAGTCTATTCCGTAGAATCAAGGTTGAAAATAAATTGATCAAGGTTGAAAATAAATTGATCAAAATTAAATTTTCTTTAATCGCAGCTATTTCTACTTAAATTTGTCATATTTAACCAAGTGCAAAAGTATCTTTACAACTCAAGTTTTACATATATGAATTTTAAAATATTAATATACATATATTCAAAAAAAGATATATCTTAAAGATATAGTATTTATTTATAATTATATTTATAAACAATTCTATATGTATACTCAATATAGAGTTATCTGTTTACATTTCTAGTACTAGATGATTTTTAAATAAGTACTTTATCAAAATAATTTGATAAACTAATACTATACAATTGTTTTAATACTATTCTATATCATTGTACAATTACTTTTATATAATTATTATATAATATATCTAATTAAATCATTCTATAATTGTAGTCTGTTCTATTTATGTATCATGAATTCTGAATTTATTTGTTTTTGAAATGTAGTAATAAATAACTAAAAAATTAAAAGAATCATAGCAATAACAAAGTCATAAAAAACCTATTACACAATACATTAAGCTGATTATAAATAACTTGTTATGAAAATTGATGTTATCAAAAATAAAAATAAGTAAATGTTAATTAACTTTATTTTAATAAAATTCTAAAGTTATATAATTTAATTTATTTAAAAAAAATTTAAATCAAATATTATAATTTTTGTAACAAATGGAACTATTTTATAAATTACTCCATTTACCTGAAATTAGCTTTTGCTAATCTTAACAGACCAACAAACAGAGTGATAAAAGAGTTTATAAAATTCTTTAAAATAGTTACATCATCTGATTACTTAGGTCATCAACTTGTAAATGATACAATAAATGTTATATAATTATGACATCTTATTATTTGTTGATTATATGAATTTTACTAAATAGTTTAGTTATATTTTTTATAAAATTATATACTCTATTAAAGTTAGATTACAAGAACAAATTTCTTGTGAGATAATATAATGAATTTAATTGATGGATACACTATAACAAACATATAAAATACATATAATACATTTAATAAATATAATAAAACTAAAGATAAGTCAATAAAAGATAGGTAGAATTAGGATTAAAGAGATTGTTACATGCTTTTAAATACTCGTTACATAATAATCAACACATTCTATTAATGTGTATGCTGATCATAGCAAGAAAATGAAAAGAATATCAATTTGATAATATAAAATGTTACATTCACTAATTGTCATAATTTGTAATCTTAATTATTAAGTATTTAAAGTCTCTTTCAATACCCAATAATATTAATAAATCAATAACAATGATTATTTCATGTACACAAAAATCCTTTATCATAATGCATTTCTATTAATAGTAATGTAATTAATATTTATGGTAAATTAATCTATACTAATAATTTGTAAAACCTAAATACCATATTGCTATGTTATTATTTATTAATGGATTTACTCAAAACTATGAGTAATCCCAATACACCTGAACCATACACACATACAAAGCAATACTGAGATCCCCTATACAGGGTGTCATTATTAATATAGCATCACAAGAATTTATCAATTTTAATTGTATTAGTCTATAGAAGTAATATAATGGCTTATTTAGTAAACTAATTTATCACTGGCTTATTTTGTTTATGAAATTATTTGAACAAATAGATATTTATAGTAAATAAGGAATTAGAGGTTCAAACGTTGTTCGTGAGAAGACTTCCAGCCAATGAAGAAGTAGTTAGCGATAAGTGAGGTTACAACGCAGGTTTGTATGATTTCCAATCCTCTTGCGTTTTCATACATAATTACAACCACGGAAGAACAGATTAGACATGATTTAAATGACATACTCTTCACGCCGATATTGCCAACCAAATAAACGCCTGCAAAAAATATTAAATAACTAAATTAATATATTCATTTAGTTAATAAAGTACAATATATATATATACATACTGTTATATTTAACTGAATCACTTTACTAACCCAATGAAACAGTGATGATTATAATTAATCCTCCATATTTGTGTTGATCAAAATATATAGAGAAAGTTGAATATATTAACAGAGAAATCAAAAAACTTATGTAAAATGATAGGAATAGTCTACTAAATGAAAAACTCGGTTTTTTTAGAGAACCCCACTTTTCTAATCTTTCCATATAATTTTGTTGGTGATTTGAATATTTTACAAAACCGGGAATTTGAAAAAAATCATATATCCACCCTATGCCAAAGCCACCTAAAGTGAGAGACCAAACTATTCCTTGAAAATAACGTCTTAAATAAAAGTGATGTAATCCAAATAAACCACCTACCAACCATAATACGTAAGCTATAATTATGCTTTTTCCAAACATTTTGAATATGATATTCAAAACTAAATAAAATTCTATATATTTATAGTTTAGATATATAAAAATGAGTAATACAAATTTACTATAAAATAATAAACAAATACTGTAAATAATGAACTAATCTGTTAGATAAAAATTAGATACAATTTTTTAAACAAAAAAGTATATTGAATAAAATCATAAAAACAAATATTTTAATGAGAAATTAACAAAGACTACAGGTATGTATTTTGTGATTGGTTGATAATTAGTTGTCATTGTAAACAAGTTTGAATACTTATTAATTATTTATTTATTTTACCAAACATGAATACCAAACCACAAGTAAATATTAATTTCAAGAAATTAGAAACAGAATTTCGTGAAGCACAAATGAAAGAAAATAAATATGAACTCGAAAATGCAGCTAAATTTCGAGCAATTGAACAAAAAGTTGCGACTTATGAGGATTTTAGGTAATTGTGTAATTTTTAGGCAATTGTCATTTTAAGATTATTAAAGTTATGTAATTATTATGATATATATATTATTATTTAATAATTTATTAATTTATGATGATGTAATTAATTATATAAATAATAATATAACGTATAAATTATAATAATATAACTTCAACTTAAAAATAGTTTATATTTAATAGAATATCATCACATATGGATAATCGAGTTAATTGACATAATTATATATATATATGTATGTGTGTATGCCTGTATGTGTGTTTGTGTGTGTTTGTATATATATATATGTGTGTGTGTTTGTATATGTATGAGTATATGTGGGTATGTGTGCGTGCGTATCTGTGTGTGTGTGTATGTGTGTTTGTATTTATGTATGTGTTTACGTGTGTGTAAGTGTGAGAAGTATTTAGTTAGTCACAATGAATTTAACATTTAGAATGTTCTACAATGTATATAAAAACAGGAATCAATGATAACAATAAGTGAATAAAGAGATTATGATGTCATGTAGTGGATATTCGTATATATACATATATATAAGTGCTGTCTTATATGTATTATAACTTATATGATTATTTTCATTAATAGTGAAGTTTTTAGTTTGCGATTAAACACGTAATAGGTAATTGGAAGTAATTGGAAGTAAGTGAAAGAAAGTGGTAGTAAGTGGAAGTAAGTGAAAGTAATTGGAAGTAAGTGGTAGTAATTGGAAGTAAGTGAAAGTAATTGGAAGTAAGTGGTAGTAATTGGAAATAAGTGAAAGTAATTGGAAGTAAGTAAAAGTAAGTGGTAGTAATTTGAAGTAAGTGGAAGTAAGTGGAAGTAAGTGGAAGTAAGTGGAAGTAAGTGGAAGTAAGTGGAAGTAAGTGGAAGTAAGTGGAAGTGATATAGTGAATTAGTAAGACGTTCCGTTTATTGGAGCCATCAAAATACATTTCTTGAAACCAAAACCAGCATTAAGTGGTTTGTAAGGTCGTGAAAGAAGGTTATGCGTGTATGGGTGTGTATGAGTCTGTGTATGTGTGTTTGTTTGTGTGGGTGTGTATGTGTGTGTGTGTGTATCGGTATGTGTGTGTTTGTGTGTGTGTGAGTGTGTGTGTGTCTATGTGTATGTGCGTGTGTGTGTTTATATATGTATATGTGGGTGTGCGTGTGTGTGTATGTGTGTGCGCGTGTGTGTCTGTGTGTATGCGTGTGTGTGTTTGCGTGTGTGTGTGTGTTTGTGTTTATATGTGCGCGTGTATGTTTGCGTATGTGTGCGTGTATGTGTTTGCATGTGGGTGTATGTGTGTTTGTGTGTGTGTGTGTGTGTGCATGTGTGTTTATGTATATGTGTATATGTGTGCGTATGTGTGTTTGTTTACTTGTGTGTGTGTGTGTGTGTGTGTGTGTATCTATGTGCGTGTGTTTGTGTGTGTTTATATATATGTATGTGTGTGTGCGACGCACATTACGCGTTTGTGTGCGTGAGTATGTATATGTATATGTGTGCGTGTATGTATGCGGATGAGTGTTTTCGTGTGTATATATATATGTGTGTGTGCGTGTCTGTGTGTGTATGTGTGTTTATTTGTGTGTATGTGTGTGAATGTGTATATGTGTATGTATGTATGTATGTATGTATGCGCATGCGTATGTATGTATGCGCATGCGTATGTGTGTACTTTATTCTTTATTATATATTACTTATCTTTTACGTTATGAACTATTCCCTTTTGCATTTACTTTCTATATTCCTATTATGTAAATCATAAACATATTCATAAAATGGCATTTTATTATGCATAATTTAATAAATTTAGATATATAAAGGATATATATATTATAGATATATCTACATATTTTGTATCCCATTGAAAGATTGAAGTCAATTTGATTGTATATAATTGATTTCGTATACGCTCTCTACTTCTCTAACAGTGAAATCGTAAAAGCATCTCATTTGAAGCCATTAGAGAAGAAAGACTCTATAACCACATCTTCTAGAAATGCAGTGTGGAATATCGCGTATGTAAAGAAACACTCTTTTTTTAAAGAAGAAGAAAATTTCACATTTGAAGATGAGGCTAGGACTTTATTGTATCATGAACAAATAAATATTAATTTATGACTGAAGTACTAATATTGTCATATAGATAACTGTATTTCATATTACATTAGTATTTTATTGTATTTATTTACTAATCATAATCTTTGATATACACGTATAGCATTCGTATATATCAAAATATGAATATACAAGAGATTATTAATTATATTTTTTATATTTATTTTATACTATATAGGAAATATAAAAAAACTATGTAATATATTATGTTGTATCAATTTTATATTAATAATTATTTTTTAAAATGTGTACTCCTATTTTAATATTAATGTTTTCTAATTGTCAACATATTACTGTGAAAATATAACTTATAATAATATTATTTTATTGAATAAATTATTTATAATGGATATTTCGTATAATTCTTTTAGGCTAAAGTGATACCCAAAAATCATCAGCAATTCTTGTCAGCTTGGAGAAAACTAAATGGTGATAAAGAAACTCAGATTGCTAGAAAGATGAGATTATTTATTGAAATTTTCAAAAACAATCTGATTACTATAATCTGGAAAGGTGAATATTAATTATTAATTATTAAATACCTAAATTTGATTTCAAACTTTTCAACTATAACTCAGGATCGCCTTCTATTTATTCGACTATCTAATACATTATATTTTCATCCTAATTGTATACATGAATCCAGTCAATCTTGCCTATCAATAAACCAATCTCCTCAATTCAAACCCTCCTATTAACCTTCTCTATTTCCTCTTAACCTTCTATCTAACATCTTAAAATTGATTATAACCTCTATAACATCATATTAACGTTGCATATGACTTTTTACTAATCATTACACAGCTGGATTTGGTATTATGCCGGAATTCATTACGGTGGCTTATCAATCATACACATTATTGAATAACTGTCTGTCAGACCACATTCTCGATAGGGACTTCTCGCCCGATGACCTTTCACAAGGTGAACCCTCATCGGACTCGGAAAAAGTCCCCGCTAGCTACTCTATGATCATTGGTGACCTACTTCTAGAAATATCTAGAATATCTCGTCACTCGTTGGAGTTGCAATTCCTGAATGCTGAGGAGAGAAGTTTGCTTGTAGGATTGATTGATAAGCTAGAGTCTAGTCAAGAACTTGATTCAGAGAAAATGGCCGCTATAAAACTTGCTTATTCCATTTCTTCTAAAGAGTAGCAATAGTATGTTACAAGAGTATATAAATGATATACTTATAAATAATTTGTTATCTTTTCAAATAAAATGTAAAATTCTAATTTCTTTATTAATTTTAAATATTTTTCTTGCAGTTTTTTTATTTGTGTTTACTAACAAACTATATTATTTAGTATAAATAATTATCAACATCATTCATTTCTATGAAATTAATAATCAGATAATTGAGGTTTGTTTTCTTTAATTAGTATTAACTAAGCAAATATTTTATAAAATTTCCATTTTCTCGATAATAATTAATGTTATAAATTGAACATTAAATAATTAGTATAATAAATAATAATAATAATTTTTGAAAATGTAATACAAAAGAAATAAACATCTAGTGTATGGGTATATTATTAATTAATTCAAATAAATTAACAATTATACAGATATCTATAGTTAGAAAATATTATTAAATTAGTAATGGTTTAATATTATTATAATGGTATCGCATCATCACATCGTTACTAACCTAATTGTTGACAATTGTAACCATTGATGATTACATAGATGTAAAAACACGACATTTCTTATGTATGTAAATAGAGGTTATTTCATTATCATTTAATTATCTGAAAAATAAAAAGAATGTTGATAGGAGATAGATTATACATTACTTTGGTATCATCTTTGTTTAACTAGCACTCCCCTCATAATCAGAATGTTTGTGTGTATCCTACTTATGTTATAATTGAAGTTTTCTGGTTTAAAGATCTGGTTTAATCCAATGTTCATATAGTGGTTATAATATCGGATTTGTATTTTTTGATTCGAAATGAATAGTTTATTTTATTTTGTCTTGCTAATCTGGATAATGAAAGCGAATTTTATGTTCCAGCTATTCTCAGTATGAAAACTTTTCAATAAAATGATCAAAGAAATGTTATATTAATGATTTTACATCATTTAGATATTCAAAATTATTCTCCTATAACATTGATACAAATATAAAACATCTGAATTTTATTTATATCAATTAATAAATGATACACAACTTTCATCTGATATTTTGGATAATATAGTATAATAATAATATAGTGTATATAGAGTTTATATAATAAGTTACCTAATCATTTCAACAAATTTGCTTTCGCCTACAATATTATTAATAGGTTGGTCTTAAATTGAAATAAAACAATTCCACCAATCTACGGGATTTTAATAGTAATCATTTTATAAGTGAAGATTAATTAATTATAAATTTATTGAATTTACAAATAAACAAGAATAAGATCAAGATGCATCTATTTTGATTATAATTGAATTTGTTTTGAATAGATATTGCTATTGTGTTTATAAGCAGGGATCATTATACAATAGTTTCAAAAAATGAGTTATCTTACACTAAATGTTATCTTACACTAAATGTTATCTTACACTAAATGTTATCTTACACTAAATGTTATCTTACACTAAATGTTATCTTACACTAAATGTTATCTTACACTAAATGTTATCTTACACTAAATGTTATCTTACACTAAATGTTATCTTACACTAAATGTTATCTTACACTAAATGTTATCTTACACTAAATGTTATCTTACACTAAATGTTATCTTACACTAAATGTTATCTTACACTAAATGTTATCTTACACTAAATGTTATCTTACACTAAATGTTATCTTACACTAAATGTTATCTTACACTAAATGTTATCTTACACTAAATGTTATCTTACACTAAATGTTATCTTACACTAAATGTTATCTTACACTAAATGTTATCTTACACTAAATGTTATCTTACACTAAATGTTATCTTACACTAAATGTTATCTTACACTAAATGTTATCTTACACTAAATGTTATCTTACACTAAATGTTATCTTACACTAAATGTTATCTTACACTAAATGTTATCTTACACTAAATGTTATCTTACACTAAATGTTATCTTACACTAAATGTTATCTTACACTAAATGTTATCTTACACTAAATGTTATCTTACACTAAATGTTATCTTACACTAAATGTTATCTTACACTAAATGTTATCTTACACTAAATGTTATCTTACACTAAATGTTATCTTACACTAAATGTTATCTTACACTAAATGTTATCTTACACTAAATGTTATCTTACACTAAATGTTATCTTACACTAAATGTTATCTTACACTAAATGTTATCTTACACTAAATGTTATCTTACACTAAATGTTATCTTACACTAAATGTTATCTTACACTAAATGTTATCTTACACTAAATGTTATCTTACACTAAATGTTATCTTACACTAAATGTTATCTTACACTAAATGTTATCTTACACTAAATGTTATCTTACACTAAATGTTATCTTACACTAAATGTTATCTTACACTAAATGTTATCTTACACTAAATGTTATCTTACACTAAATGTTATCTTACACTAAATGTTATCTTACACTAAATGTTATCTTACACTAAATGTTATCTTACACTAAATGTTATCTTACACTAAATGTTATCTTACACTAAATGTTATCTTACACTAAATGTTATCTTACACTAAATGTTATCTTACACTAAATGTTATCTTACACTAAATGTTATCTTACACTAAATGTTATCTTACACTAAATGTTATCTTACACTAAATGTTATCTTACACTAAATGTTATCTTACACTAAATGTTATCTTACACTAAATGTTATCTTACACTAAATGTTATCTTACACTAAATGTTATCTTACACTAAATGTTATCTTACACTAAATGTTATCTTACACTAAATGTTATCTTACACTAAATGTTATCTTACACTAAATGTTATCTTACACTAAATGTTATCTTACACTAAATGTTATCTTACACTAAATGTTATCTTACACTAAATGTTATCTTACACTAAATGTTATCTTACACTAAATGTTATCTTACACTAAATGTTATCTTACACTAAATGTTATCTTACACTAAATGTTATCTTACACTAAATGTTATCTTACACTAAATGTTATCTTACACTAAATGTTATCTTACACTAAATGTTATCTTACACTAAATGTTATCTTACACTAAATGTTATCTTACACTAAATGTTATCTTACACTAAATGTTATCTTACACTAAATGTTATCTTACACTAAATGTTATCTTACACTAAATGTTATCTTACACTAAATGTTATCTTACACTAAATGTTATCTTACACTAAATGTTATCTTACACTAAATGTTATCTTACACTAAATGTTATCTTACACTAAATGTTATCTTACACTAAATGTTATCTTACACTAAATGTTATCTTACACTAAATGTTATCTTACACTAAATGTTATCTTACACTAAATGTTATCTTACACTAAATGTTATCTTACACTAAATGTTATCTTACACTAAATGTTATCTTACACTAAATGTTATCTTACACTAAATGTTATCTTACACTAAATGTTATCTTGCACTAAATGTTATCTTACACTAAATGTTATCTTACACTAAATGTTATCTTACACTAAATGTTATCTTACACTAAATGTTATCTTACACTAAATGTTATCTTACACTAAATGTTATCTTACACTAAATGTTATCTTACACTAAATGTTATCTTACACTAAATGTTATCTTACACTAAATGTTATCTTACACTAAATGTTATCTTACACTAAATGTTATCTTACACTAAATGTTATCTTACACTAAATGTTATCTTACACTAAATGTTATCTTACACTAAATGTTATCTTACACTAAATGTTATCTTACACTAAATGTTATCTTACACTAAATGTTATCTTACACTAAATGTTATCTTACACTAAATGTTATCTTACACTAAATGTTATCTTACACTAAATGTTATCTTACACTAAATGTTATCTTACACTAAATGTTATCTTACACTAAATGTTATCTTACACTAAATGTTATCTTACACTAAATGTTATCTTACACTAAATGTTATCTTACACTAAATGTTATCTTACACTAAATGTTATCTTACACTAAATGTTATCTTACACTAAATGTTATCTTACACTAAATGTTATCTTACACTAAATGTTATCTTACACTAAATGTTATCTTACACTAAATGTTATCTTACACTAAATGTTATCTTACACTAAATGTTATCTTACACTAAATGTTATCTTACACTAAATGTTATCTTACACTAAATGTTATCTTACACTAAATGTTATCTTACACTAAATGTTATCTTACACTAAATGTTATCTTACACTAAATGTTATCTTACACTAAATGTTATCTTACACTAAATGTTATCTTACACTAAATGTTATCTTACACTAAATGTTATCTTACACTAAATGTTATCTTACACTAAATGTTATCTTACACTAAATGTTATCTTACACTAAATGTTATCTTACACTAAATGTTATCTTACACTAAATGTTATCTTACACTAAATGTTATCTTACACTAAATGTTATCTTACACTAAATGTTATCTTACACTAAATGTTATCTTACACTAAATGTTATCTTACACTAAATGTTATCTTACACTAAATGTTATCTTACACTAAATGTTATCTTACACTAAATGTTATCTTACACTAAATGTTATCTTACACTAAATGTTATCTTACACTAAATGTTATCTTACACTAAATGTTATCTTACACTAAATGTTATCTTACACTAAATGTTATCTTACACTAAATGTTATCTTACACTAAATGTTATCTTACACTAAATGTTATCTTACACTAAATGTTATCTTACACTAAATGTTATCTTACACTAAATGTTATCTTACACTAAATGTTATCTTACACTAAATGTTATCTTACACTAAATGTTATCTTACACTAAATGTTATCTTACACTAAATGTTATCTTACACTAAATGTTATCTTACACTAAATGTTATCTTACACTAAATGTTATCTTACACTAAATGTTATCTTACACTAAATGTTATCTTACACTAAATGTTATCTTACACTAAATGTTATCTTACACTAAATGTTATCTTACACTAAATGTTATCTTACACTAAATGTTATCTTACACTAAATGTTATCTTACACTAAATGTTATCTTACACTAAATGTTATCTTACACTAAATGTTATCTTACACTAAATGTTATCTTACACTAAATGTTATCTTACACTAAATGTTATCTTACACTAAATGTTATCTTACACTAAATGTTATCTTACACTAAATGTTATCTTACACTAAATGTTATCTTACACTAAATGTTATCTTACACTAAATGTTATCTTACACTAAATGTTATCTTGCACTAAATGTTATCTTACACTAAATGTTATCTTGCACTAAATGTTATCTTACACTAAATGTTATATTACACTAAATGTTATCTTAAACTAAATGTAATCTTACACTAAATGTTATCTTACACTAAATGTTATTTTACACTAAATGTTATCTTACACTAAATGTTATCTTACACTAAATGTTATCTTACACTAAATGTTATCTTAAACTAAATGTTATCTTACACTAAATGTTATCTTACACTAAATGTTATCTTACACTAAATGTTATCTTACACTAAATGTTATCTTACACTAAATGTTATCTTACACTAAATGTTATCTTACACTAAATGTTATCTTACACTAAATGTTATATTACACTAAATGTTATCTTACACTAAATGTTATCTTACACTAAATGTTATCTTACACTAAATGTTATCTTACACTAAATGTTATCTTACACTAAATGTTATCTTACACTAAATGTTATCTTACACTAAATGTTATCTTACACTAAATGTTATCTTACACTAAATGTTATCTTACACTAAATGTTATCTTACACTAAATGTTATCTTACACTAAATGTTATCTTACACTAAATGTTATCTTACACTAAATGTTATCTTACACTAAATGTTATCTTACACTAAATGTTATCTTACACTAAATGTTATCTTACACTAAATGTTATCTTACACTAAATGTTATCTTACACTAAATGTTATCTTACACTAAATGTTATCTTACACTAAATGTTATCTTACACTAAATGTTTATCTTACACTAAATGTTATCTTACACTAAATGTTATCTTACACTAAATGTTATCTTACACTAAAATGTTATCTTACACTAAATGTTATCTTACACTAAATGTTATCTTACACTAAATGTTATCTTACACTAAATGTTATCTTACACTAAATGTTATCTTACACTAAATGTTATCTTACACTAAATGTTATCTTACACTAAAATGTTATCTTGCACTAAATGTTATCTTACACTAAATGTTATATTACACTAAATGTTATCTTAACTAAATGTAATCTTACACTAAATGTTATCTTACACTAAATGTTATCTTACACTAAATGTTATCTTACACTTAATGTTATCTTACACTAAATGTTATCTTACACTAAATGTTATATTACACTAAATGTTATCTTACACTAAATGTTATCCTACACTAAATCTTAATTTGAAAAATTAATTTAAAAAAACCCATGTATATGATTTATGTCTGTGGATTGTATCTGAGTTATGGTTAAGATTGAGTTAATAATTAATTAGAGTTTAGATTATGTTAGTATTTTAATTATGGTTCAGTTTTCATTTTGGTTTGTATTATTATTACCATTATAAATATGATTCAATCTATTATTGTTAAATTACACATATATAGTCTAATTATGACTTACTTTCACATCCTTTAAACATAAGTAAATATTTATATTTTTCCCTATCTAATAACACACCTTTCAATAACCATAAATCCGAAATTCCATTAATTAATGTGAATCCATAAATTACTTATAAGTTACAATATCTAACAAAGTAATTTAAAAGTAAGTAATAACTATTGGTTAAGTATGGGTTCACGTATTCACATCCATATTTACTATGATATATTTTCTATTTATTTATTATTTTCTTTTACGCCATTATTTTTTAAACTAAAGTATTTAAATTATTCATTATTACATTAATTATATTAAATATTATTGATATATTTATCAAGATAATTTCAAAATACGTATAACTTCCACCAATAATATATAATAACAATAATAATTAATAAAACAACAATAATAATAACTAAAACATATGATAATCCCATTCTTTAAATTATTTCGTGGGTATAAAGTTTATTTCTGCAATAGTGTAGTGAAAAAATCTAGTGAAATTTCAATTTTGTATTCTAGCATTGTTGTATTAATGGCGTATAATAATGGCTATTTTGATCGTAGAGTAGTTCATAGCTTCATTACTCTTAATGTTTAGGTGTAAAGTGAGTGAGCTCCATGTAAGGACCGTCTACTTGCTACCCTCCATTGGTTCTGTTGCTGTTGAAGATGTTGGATACCTTGAAACTGAGAATTACGAAATGAAGTCGCTCCACCTCCTTCCAGGAAACCTCCATATGACACCGAAGGGTGTACGGAAGCATTTTCTTTTCTAGGGAAATGAGCTGCTAACTGGATACCTTGGTACCGAGGAACTGTTTTCTTTGTCCTGCAAATAAATTAATCTTTGATTATAATAATCAATCAATAGAATACACATATATCAAACGCTAATCATATTAACATTAATAATAATTCGAACTGTATTTTACTTAGTTAATCAAGTATAATTATGGCAGTTGATCTTTTATTTTCTAGGAACTTGTTAGTAGTATATTTACTGATAATATGATATGTTTAAGTATAGACAAGTTGAAATCTCCTAAAAAATATTATTATAAAACTGATAAGGTAAGTTATTTTCTGAAAATATGGTTAATATATTATAACCTTGCATTCACTACCACTAGAAACATGACGAGAATCACAAATGCAACTACAGCAACTATTGCGTATATCTTCTTGAAAGCTTTTGTTAGCTGGAGGTCAGCTGTGTGAAGAGGATAGGAGAGGAGAGGAGAGGAGAGGTGAGGAGATGATAGGAGAGGATAGGAGAGGAGAGGAGAGGAGAGGAGAGGAGAGGAGAGGAGAGGAGAGGAGAGGAGAGGAGAGGAGAGGAGAGGAGAGGAGAGGAGAGGAGAGGAGAGGAGAGGAGAGGAGAGGAGAGGAGAGGAGAGGAGAGGAGAGGAGAGGAGAGGAGAGGAGAGGAGAGGAGAGGAGAGGAGAGGAGAGGAGAGGAGAGGAGAGGAGAGGAGTGGAGAGGAGAGGAGAGGAGAGGAGAGGAGAGGAGAGTAGAGGAGAGGAGAGGAGAGGAGAGGAGAGGAGAGGAGAGGAGAGGAGAGGAGAGGAGAGGAGAGGAGAGGAGAGGAGAGGAGAGGAGAGGAGAGGAGAGGAGAGGAGAGGAGAGGAGAGGAGAGGAGAGGAGAGGAGAGGAGAGGAGAGGAGAGGAGAGGAGAGGAGAGGAGAGGAGAGGAGATGATAGGATAGGAGAGGAGAGGAGAGGAGAGGAGAGGAGAGGAGAGGAGAGGAGAGGAGAGGAGAGGAGAGGAGA